>JAQFVV010006602.1:282500-295000 GCA_028023455.1 Epiperipatus broadwayi | reverse complement strand
CAGAGGAATCAACTCGCCACATAGATTATTCGCCATAGCAAATTGGATTAATCAATTCAATCCTCACTTACTGCTTTTTACGGAGACCAAATATTCGATCAATTCCACCTACAAACCTCACAAATACCTAAATAGATTTGGTTACTGCAACTTTTCCTTATCAAACTTATCTGCTGCTGGAGTTGGATTTCTTATTCATAGAAACTCTCCTCTTCAATCATTTAAACTGCTTTTCCTAAACCCACACATGAGCATAATAACCTTTCAAAACTCAGCCTATGTAATAAACATAATCACCTTGTACTTATATAACCAGCCACTGCTTATTCACCAGCTCATCAACAATATAAACCTTATTTTGGCAACAAACCCACATCCCACAATACTAACTGGTGACTTTAACATGTCATATTCTGATTTCACTCGCAAATATTTACATCTCATAAATAAAAAACTCATGAGCGCAGAAGGCTTCTTCTCATCCAATGACATATCATTCTACACTCAAAAACATTCCACATTGATTGATCTCCTCTTCTACTCCCCTGACCTACATTACATAATAAAACCTTCATTATGTCCAGTTTCCTTTTCTGATCACATGGCACTCAATATACAACTACAAATAGATCTACATCTCCAGTCCACTCTCTCATTTAACAACACTACTAGATTGTTACTTAAATCCAGTGCTCCAGAGGCAATAATCTCTGAAATATATATATATTTCAATAAAATTAATATTTTGTCACTCAACCCAACAGAGGCATGGTTCACATTTATAAATGTCATCTCTTCCACAATTAAACATTACACCAATAGAAATCCATCTCCTACCTATCTAATGAAAAAATTAGACACTCTACATTTAAAACTTAAAAGCACACCCAGCAACTCAACCTCAATTAGCTCAATTTTATTGTTAAAACAGGAATATAAACAGACACAGATCACATTAGCAGAATATATTTCAATAAAAAAAGCCAAACTCTTTCTAAAAAACACACATAATTGGTCAAAAGGTTACATTCGCTGGGCCCTTGGCTACAGTTCAAAAAAGCTCACTCCATCCTCTATACTTTCAAACTCAAAAACCTTAACAGGGGAAAATATGACATTACAAATTTATAACCATTTCAAAGACAGATTTCAGAAAACATCATCACCTTGCTTGTTTCCATTCCACTTTGGCATCACAACAGATCATCATAACATATCCAGAAATGACATAGCTACAAAAATCCAAGCATATCCAAATAACTCTCACCCCGGAGTACATGCCATCCCCAAATTTATACTTCATCATCTGAACTACTTCACAACACCAATAATACTAAATATGATTACCTATCTCTCTAACCAGATCCACTCAATTGAGCAGCTCTACCCGGTATCGCTAGTCCCCTTCCTCAAAAAGCCCATTCATCCTTCTCCACTAACCAACCTCAGACCAATATCCATGTCCCCTCTTATTATAAAAATTATTGAATCCATAGTCAAAGACAAAATTCAGCCTTTAATTCTACCTAAAATTTCTACATACCAGTTTGCTAAAAAAGGCAGCTCCATACCGGAAGCACTTGTCCTGTTTAAGACAATAATAGACGAAGTCAGACTAACCAAAAAAACTGGGCCAGTGGTGATTCAGCTTGACATTGAAGCAGCATTTGATTCAATTCCAATTCTGAAACTGCTGGAAGAAATCAGTAGCTACAACATTCCTATACCTCTAATGTACATACTAGCAAACCTACTTCACAATAGAGATATTCACATTACGCTCAATGGCAAGATGTCTCCAAGTTTCCTACCCCACACCTCCATCCCACAGGGATCCCCACTGAGTTCCCTACTTTTTATCACCTATATCAATCCATTACTTGCTGAAATAGAGGCAAAGATACCTGGAATATATATAAGGGACCTGAAACAACAAATAAACCATCTTTCCTACATGGATGATATAGTGGTGTTCCTGCCTTCTAAAAAGTCACTTCCTAAATTACAATCTATTCTTGAAAACTACACATTAACACATGCACTCAAATTTAACAGGGAAAAAACAGCAATATGGAACATTTTCACTGGCCAGCCAATTGCATCTCTAACCAAAACCACACCACATAACTTTCTTGGAATTCCATTTCATCTCTCACTTAATGCCACAAGAAGCACAATACAGAATCAGTTACTGCCAGCTATAGAAAAAATAATTAATTCACTATCCAAAGCTTATCTGTCAATTCATAGCAAAATTTCTCTAATCAACATGTTAATAGTCCCAAAAATTAATTATTATGCGCCAGTCATAAAATTCACCAACAGTTTTAAAAAAAAAATCAACTCTTTATCTATGAAGCTAATCTGGAATAAGAAAGCTACCTCCATTAGTATCAATAGCCTACAAAATCATACCAAATACAATGGCCTATCATTGCACTCAATAACAACCTTCTACTATCAAAAAGCCCATAACACTCTAGTAAAACTATCTACTAATTTTCCTATTTTCCAATCTTTCATTAAAATTCTACCCACTGATACCCCTCCACCAATAAAAAATAAATTCATAAATCAACTTGCCAAAATTAATACTAAGTTCAACAAATTACAGGGTAAATCATTTACAAAACTTAATTACTGGGAAGCACATTATTCTCTCAACAATGCAGACTCTCTCATAAATGCAAGCAGTATACTCAATGTCACAAACAAAACACTTATATCAAAATTTAAGTTTTGGTACCTTGAACCAAAATATCTGGACTTCATTATTAAAATCAACCTCAGTGCCCTACCAACCAATTCATTCCTGGCAACCAAAATGAAATTTGCCAACATAGACCCAACGTGCTCTCTATGTCATAGAGAGGATGAAACCATGAATCATTTCATTCACACCTGTCCCACCTTGCAAACTTATAGAGACTTAATCTCCACAATCACTCGCAATTCAAAAACCACCCTTCAAACATTAATTGAAAACATTCCCCAAGGTTTTTTTACCACAATTAGAATAACAATTTTTCTCCTGTTCACACTTTGGTTCCTCAGGTGTCATTTTGTTTTCAATCCCACCTCGCGCAAATACCAATCATTATTTATAGACAAATTAACCAAGATTAAAAATAGAGATAATCTAATAGCTCCCATAGATATAGTTACATCCACCTGGAGCCTAATTAAATTCCCAGATACAACTAAAAATCACAAGGACAGCAATAATTAATAACTCAAGAAAAATGAACTCATGTTTTCACCAGTCAGCTTCAGAACTGTACAAACTCCTGCCACATCAGGATTTTAGTGTCTATTACTGAACATTATTCCTCATAGAACTCTTAATGGAACTTCAATCTTTTTCAAGTCTACACATGTATTGCCAATAGTAATTGCAACATAATTGTAACAAAATTCATGCTAATAAAATAATTTTTAAAACTAGTAGTAGTAGTAGTAGTAGTAGTAGTAGTAGTAGTAGTAGTAGTAGTAGTAGTAGTAGTAGTAGTAGTAGTAGTAGTAGTAGTAGTAGTAGTAGTAGTAGTAGTAGTAGTAGTAGTAGTAGTAGTAGTAGTAGTAGTAGTAGTAGTAGTAGTAGTAGTAGTAGTGGTAGTAGTAGTAGTAGTAGTAGTAGTAGTAGTAGTAGTAGTAGTAGTAGTAGTAGTAGTAGTAGTAGTAGTAGTAGTAGTAGTAGTAGTAGTAGTAGTAGTAGTAGTAGTAGTAGTAGTAGTAGTAGTAGTAGTAGTAGTAGTAGTAGTAGTAGTAGTAGTAGTAGTAGTAGTAGTGGTAGTGGTAGTAGTGGTAGTGGTAGTAGTAGTAGTAGTAGTAGTAGTGGTAGTGGTAGTAGTAGTAGTAGTAGTGGTAGTGGTAGTAGTAGTAGTAGTAGTAGTAGTAGTAGTAGTAGTAGTAGTAGTAGTAGTAGTAGTAGTAGTAGTGGTAGTAGTAGTAGTAGTAGTAGTAGTAGTAGTAGTAGTAGTAGTAGTAGTAGTAGTAGTAGTAGTAGTAGTAGTAGTAGTAGTAGTAGTAGTAGTAGTAGTAGTAGTAGTAGTAGTAGTAGTAGTAGTAGTAGTAGTAGTAGTAGTAGTAGTAGTAGTAGTAGTAGTAGTAGTAGTAGTAGTAGTAGTAGTAGTAGTAGTAGTAGTAGTAGTAGTAGTAGTAGTAGTAGTAGTAGTAGTAGTAGTAGTAGTAGTAGTAGTAGTAGTAGTAGTAGTAGCAGAGCAGAGTAGTAGCGGTAGGGTAGCAGTAGTAGTAGTAGTAGCAGTAGCAGTAGTAGTAGCAGTAGTAGTAGCAGCAGCAGTAGCAGTAGCAGTTTAAATTTGGTCTTCTATTTAGTTCAGTTTATGCTTGCATTTTTTTTAAAGTTGGAAAAAATGCTGATGTTCAAAATGTCATCATCTATCTTATTGGCCTTTATATTTCATAGACTGGATCTTTGTTTCAAGTGTGACCATGTGGCTGCAAATATATCTGGTTGAGCTAGGATGCTGTCTCTTTTTCTTAACAGTTCTAGTTTTATTGAATATGTTGCTGGGTGGCGTCGAGGGTTATTGGCAAGTGCAAAAGTGCATCTGGTGCACCAGTAGGCATAAAGGCTGTATGTTGCTGCACGAATAGCAGGGTTGTTGCCTTTTTTAAACATATTTATTATTTCATCAATTGAAATGATAGCCTTTCTGTATGTGGTAAACATTGTGCGACTTATTGTTTCTAGGGCACTGCAGGAATGAAGAAAATGATCTTGTGTCTCTTCTTCTCTATGACATAGCCCGCACATGGGGTCTATATTTGTATAGAATCTATGAAATCTAAGGAAATGGGTTGTGGGTAGAGCATTGAGATTAAGCTTAAGTAGAAAATCAAATAATTTTGGTTCTAATGACCATTTTCTGAATTGTTGCAGTAGTTGCCTGTTGTCTATTCCAAGAACTGATGGTTGTAGATTAGGTGTCTGGTTTGGATATAGTATATTATAAATGTCCCAGTATGTATACTTGTTGTCATTATTGAGTGATATTTTGTTGTATATTGGCTTGAGTTCTTCAATCAGTGTGGATAGATATCCATATGAAGGGGGTGGTCTGTCTGTGGGTATTATACTGATTACACACTCCAGGTCTGGAAATCTTTTTATGGTTGCTGTTATTAGATTTACTGATTTCTGCATGTAAAAAACATTGATTGTATGGAGTCCAAGTCCATTGCTATGTGGTGGTCTGCTCAGATTTTTTAAAGATATTGCCACTGTCTTTCTCTTCCATATTAGTTTGTTACAGATTGATGAGATTTTAGATATGAATGTTTTTGCAAATTTGATTATAGGTGTATAGTATGTAATTTTTGTAATTATAAGTTGATTAAATAGTGCTACCTTTGCATATATTGACAGGTATGACTTTTCAAGTGAGGCTGTGATTTTTTCAGCATCTTTTTTTAATTTATTTTGAATTTTTTGCCTCATTCCATTGGTTCCAAGGTAGAATGGGAAACCAAGGAAAGCAGATGGTTTACCATTAAACATCTCTGTACAGTGCTTGCCTGTGTATATTGACCATGCAGCAGTTTTATTTGTGTTAATTTTTAAATTAAAATTTGAGGTATAATTCTTGATTATCTCTTGTAATATAGGGAGGTTCTTTTTAGAGGGGAGGAAAACAGTTACATCGTCCATATAGGCTATGCATGATATATTTAAAGCAGTGTTTGGAATTTGAATGCCTTTTATTTTTTTCTGTATCTCTATTAATAGAGGATTTATATATATTGTAAAGAGCAAGGCACTTAGGGGGATCCTTGTGGGATGGATTGACTCGGTCTGAAGGCTGGTGATTTTTTTCCATTCAATGTGATGTGAATTTCACGGCTGAGTAGCAGATTGGCTATTATATATAGTAGGGATGGAGGTGTTGTTGTTTTTTTCAGCACGTCTAATAATTTGGCTATAGGCACTGAGTCAAAAGCTGCCTCAATGTCTAGTTGAACTATAATTGGTGCATATTTCTTTCTTTTTTTTACTACTTCGATAATTGTTTTGTACATTAAGGCACCCTGGCCAATGGATGATCCTTTTTTGGCATATTGTGCTGATGATAACACAGGGAGTATGTGTTGTTCTATTTTTTTCCTTTATCACTCTTTCAAGAATTTTTATTCCTAAAGGTCCCATTGAAATTGGTCGTAGATTAGATAAAGATGATATTGCTGTTGGTTTTTTGTTAAATGGAACCATTGCAATTGGGTATGGACTTTGTATGTTGTAAATTTTTTGGGATATGTAATTGGCTAGATCGCACCAGTATTTTGATGTGAAGTGACTAAGATGTTTGAACACAAATTTGGGGATTCCTTGTGGTCCTGGGTGACATGTGTTTGTTATTGTTGCAAGTTGAAATGCAATGTCAGTTGTTGTTATTGGTGTGTCTGTTTCAGGGTCTCCAAATATGTCTTCATTTGGTATGTACACTCTCTGTTTTTGCAGTTTTTTTTAAAGTGTTGATATATTGGGTTTATCATGTTATGTCCAGCTGTTATAGAGCCATCTATTTCAAGTGCCATAGGCACTCTGACTGTGGATGGGTATCCCAATGCCCACCGTATGTATGCTCTGGTCCAAGTATGTTGTTGTGTAAGGCATATTTTTTTCTTTTTTATTGCTACATATTGCTTTAGTGTATTGCATGTATTGTTGTACATTTCTGTAAGTTTTTTAATTTGTGTTTGATTATCTGTAGTTGGTCTGGAAATGGTTATTCTTTTATGTAGTTCATCTGCCAATGCTAATAATCTGGTGGGGGGTGTTGAGTTGCAGGTAATATGATTGATGTTGAAAGAAAGTATATTGGTGAATGCTATATACTTTTGTACTGGATCGAGTGACATGTTTTGAAGTTTTTGGAGCATTATATATGTTTCTGAATATAAGAATTCAGTTGTTTGTGCTGGAAGAAGTATTCGCATAGTCTTTTGGAGGGCTATTGTTGTATTTTGTATTTTTGTTAGGTCGAGGGTGATGAACTGAGCAGCATGATCTGAGATTATAGATGGACAGAGTTCAAGATTAAAATAATGATGTAACATTGGTGAGTAGAAACACAAATCAATAAGTGACTTATATCTATTGTTATTAAAAGATATTGAGTTTGATGGGAGAAAACCCTCAGCACTCATAAGTGGGATTGTTATTTGATGGATCCATTTGGTGACAAAAGTTTGGTAGGTCATGTTGAAATCTCCCAGGAGTATTATGGGATTTGGTGTTGCTGTAAGCATTGAATTTATTGTTGCTATTATTCTGGAGATGATGACAGGGCCTGGTGGTATATATACAAATACTAGGTTAAGTGTGATATTTTTATGATGGAGTGTTAATATGATAAGATTAGAGTCAATATATATAATTTTAAAAGAATCAAAAGGGCAGTTGTGGGAAATAATTATGCCTGTGCCACCTGATGGTGATGATGATTGCCTTGAGCAGGCACAAAAACCTTGGCTGACTAAATATTTTGATGGATCAATTTGAGAGCTGCTGTATATTTTTGTTTCCAAAAGCCCCAGTATGTGTGGTTGTGTTGTATGTAACCATTTTTTGAGATCAAAAAGTTTTTTGGTGGCATTTAAGCCTCTAATGTTGAGAGATCCAATTTTTATCTTCATGTTTTAAATAATTTTTTAACAGGGTATTGATTTTTATTTTATTTTTAATACTAAATTTTTGTTTATATTGCAGTAGATGGATGCTGATACATATTTAAGACATTGTTGGGTTTATTATCAGTTTTTCTTTCATTTAATATTGCTTCAGACTCTATACAGGCAATTTGTGATGAAACCGAACAGGTGTCCATTTGTTGTTGGCTTACATCCATTTCTATTTCATCATTTTCTAAATTGTATATGTCTGATGAGTTGTGCTTTTGGTCTGTTTTTTTTTTGCCTTTTTGGATTCATGGTTTTTAGTTGGTCTACCTGGCTTTCTTTTTCCCTCTGGTGTATTCTCTTGAATAGGTGGAAGAGGGGCTTCTATTGCATCCATTATGTTTGATGCAGTTTTGTTTATAATTGTAGTTTTTTTTTATTATTGGTATCTTTATATTATCTGGATTTATATTTTCATTATATAACTGTGTGTGTTTACTTTCTGTTTGTTGATTTTTACTTGGTACACATTTTGTTTTATTGAGATGCTGATCCTGTGATGTAATTGCTGTATTTTGCGTTGTGGTTTCTTGAGAATTATTTTCGTTTGAATCTTGGATTTCTGTGTTAGTTTTTGTGTTATTATTTTTTTGGTTGGTCTTTGGGATAGGCAATTCTGCTCCATTATAATTTTTGTTTGTGGGTGTTTGAACCTGTTTTTTTCCGGTTTCTATTATTGGTTGCCAATGGATGTAGTGTTATTATAAGTTTTATTTTCATCACTGGGTTGTTCTGGGGAGAGGATTTTAGTTTGTTCACAGTGATTGCTTTTTGTGTTATCGCACTGAGTTGCTAGGTGTCCTCTCTGTCCACAGCCAAAACAATGTGGCTTTAGACCTCTTATGTGAAGAGAGAGTGTCACTTCTTGATCTGTAATCTGTGTTGGAATCGTTGAGGCGTCTACGTTTTTATGTAGTTTTATTTTAAATTCAAAACGATTACTACATATCGGTATAGGTGTGTCTTTTAAATATATAGGCTGTAGGGCAATTACTTTTCCAAACGGGTTTATCATTTTTTGAAAATCTTGTACGTTGTATTTAAGATAAGTATTTTTAAGCACTCCAGTAATTATATTTTTCCGGTTTTCATCTATAATTACGAGTGCGTAATTATCAAGTGCTAAAATAGTGGATTGAAAATGTTCTTTTTGCTGCTGAGTATAAAAATCAATGGTTATATATCGAGAATTTGGATGGTCGGTGATACAAGAGATTGTTTCCCATAGTGCATTTTGCGTGATTGCTTCATATAATAAAGCTTTTGGGAAACGATATAATGAGCATTGATTATCGGTTACTGTGAGTACTAACGAAGTTGGTGAAAAAAACCTGCGAAATGTTTCAAATAACGTACGAGGCACCGTATTACTGAAACGGTCCATCACATTTTCAAGCGTTTCTTTTGTCCAGATTGCGGCTGGGGGTTGATTTTCCTCTCGAGTGTTTAGATCAAGATTTTTTATATCATTTGTGTTTGTTCTACGGAAGCGCGGTATTTGAGTTGGTGCTGTAGTATTGCTATTACTTTTAAGTACTTTTGCATATGAAATAGGCGATGTTGAAACTAACGATGTTGTTAATTTCATATTGGTGCTTAATTCGCTCAAGCTTGACTGGGCAGTATCCATGATTTATTCTGACTCAAGTCAGTTTTTTTTTTATTTTTTAAAAAAAGATATTAAAACACACCGATATTTTTCAAAAAACACTATTAATCTATTATATAATTCGATTTTTCCTGTATTATGTTTGTTTTGCGAAATAACAAGTTGGAACAAAAGTAAAAAATAAATACTTACATCGGAGAACTTAAGGATTGCTTCTTACCACAGCAGAGATTTGCTGCCTATTACTACTACTACTACTACTACTACTACTACTACTACTACTGCTGCTGCTGCTGCTGCTGCTGCTGCTGCTGCTGGCGCTGCTGCTGCTGCTGCTGCTGCTGCAGCTGCTGCTGCTGCTGCTGCTGCTGCTGCTGCTGCTGCTGCTGCTGCTGCTGCTGCTGCTGCTGCTGCTGCTGCTGCTGGCAGCAGCAGCAGCAGCAGCAGCAACAGCAGCAGCTGGCAACAGCAGCAACAGCAGCAGCAACAGCAGCAGCAGCTGCAGCAGCAGCTGCAGCAGCAGCAGCAACGCTGCTGGCAGCAGCAGCAACGGCAGCTGCTGCAGCTGCAGCTGCAACAGCAGCAGCAGCAGCAGCAGCAGCAGCACAGCAGCAGCAACTGCTGCAGCAGCAGCAACGAACAGCAGCAGCAACAGCAGCAACAGCAACGGCAACAGCAACAACAACAGCAACAGCAGCAGCAACAGCAACAGCAACAGCAACAGCAGCAACAGCAACAACAACAGCAGCAGCAACAGCAACAACAGCAGCAACAGCAGCAACAGCAACAGCAACAGCAACAGCAACAACAACAGCAACAGCAGCAGCAGCGCAGCAGCAACAGCAGCAACAGCAACAGCAACAGCAGCAGCAACAGCAGCAACAGCAGCAACAGCAGCAGCAACAGCAGCAGCAGCAGCAGCAGCAGCAGCAGCGGCAACAGCAACAGCAGCAAGCAACAGCAACAGCAACAGCAGCAGCAACAGCAGCAGCAACAGCAGCAGCAGCAACAGCAGCAGCAGCAGCAACAGCAACAGCAACAGCAACAGCAACAGCAGCAACAGCAGCAACAGCAACAGCAGCAGCAGCAGCAGCAACAGCAACAGCAGCAACAGCAGCAACAGCAGCAGCAACAGCAACAGCAGCAACAGCAGCAGAACAGCAACGGCAAGCAGCAACAGCAGCAACAACAGCAGCAACAGCAACAGCAGCAGCAACAGCAACAACGCAACAGCAACGACAGCAACAGCAGCAACAGCAACAGCAGCAACAACAGCAGCAACAGCAACAACAACGGCAGCAACAGCAGCAGCAACAACGCAGCAGCAACAGCAACAGCAACAGCAGCAACAGCAACAACAGCAGCAGCAACAACGGCAACAACAGCAACGGCGGCAGCAGCAACAACAGCAGCAGCAACAACAGCAGCAACGGCAACAGCAACGGCAAGCAGCAGCAACAGCAGCAGCAGCAGCAACAACAGCAGCAGCAACAGCAACAACAGCAACAGCAGCAACTGCAGCAGCAACTGCAGCAGCAGCAGCAGCAGCTGCAACAGCAGCAGCAGCAGCAACAGCAGCAGCAACAGCACGCAGCAGCAACGCAGCAGCAACAGCAGCACAGCAACAACAGCAGCACTGCAACGGCAGCAGCAGCAGCTGCTGCTGCTGCTGCTGCTGCTGCTGCTGCTGCTGCTGCTGCTGCTGCTGCTGCTGCTGCTGCTGCTGCTGCTGCTGCTGCTGCTGCTGCTGCTGCTGCTGCTGCTGCTGCTGCTGCTGCTGCTGCTGCTGCTGCTGCTGCTGCTGCTGCTGCTGCTGCTGCTGCTGCTGCTGCTGCTGCTGCTGCTGCTGCTGCTGCTGCTGCTGCTGCTGCTGCTGCTGCTGCTGCTGCTGCTGCTGCTGCTGCTGCTGCTGCTGCTGCTGCTGCTGCTGCTGCTGCTGCTGCTGCTGCTGCTGCTGCTGCTGCTGCTGCTGCTGCTGCTGCTGCTGCTGCTGCTGCTGCTGCTACTGCTGCTGGTTTTGGTTTAAAGTACTTTATTTGATATCATAAGAACATGTATGAAAATACAATTTTAAAACATGTTATAAAAACTGATCTACAATTTAGAATTGAAAATTATTAACAAAGTTATTATTATGAATACATGAAATATTTTTACATTAATGTTGAAAAACTGAGGAAAAAAATTAATCAATAACAGTAACAATATTAAATACATATATGACAACAAAACTCACTTACATACAGCAAATATGCTATTCATGTTTCACAGTGGTGTTGGTAATTTGATCAAACTCCAAGTGGCTGATACTATATCTGTTGGAGCTAGTGCTTGATCTCTTGTTTTAATTTTTCCTAACTTATTGAGAAAAAGTGATTTAAGTTTACGAGATGTGGGATTGAATATAAAGTGGCATCTCATAAACCAGAGTGTGTATAGTATAAAGATTGTTACTCTTATTGTTGGAAACAACCCTCTTTGAATATTTTCTATCAATACTGTCAATGAGCATTTTGGATTATGGGTTATATCAGCAATTAGTTCTCGATATGTTTTGAGAGAAGTACACTGAGAAATAAAATGTTCTGTTGTTTCTTCTTCTTTATTACATAGTTGACAAATGGCATCTATGTTTGGAGATCTCCATCTTCCAGCCAGAAAAGCATTGGTAGGTAAAGCTCTAAGGTTGATTTTTATTAGAAAATCTAAGTACTTAGGCTCCAAGTACCAGAATTTAAATTTTTGGATTATAGCTTTATTTGTGATATTAATTAAGCTAATGGGATTTTCAAAGGGACTGGAATTAGTTGTTATGTAATGTGCTTCCCAATACTTAATTTTAGTTGAGAAAAGGTTTGTAGCAGGTACTTTATGTTTGAATATTGTTTTTATTAGATTGTTAATGAATTTATTTTTAATAGGAGGTGGAGTGTCTGTAGGTGATATTGGAAGAAACACTTGAAAATTTTCATATGTCATATAAAGTTTCATTAATGCATTGTGAGTTTTTTGGTAATAGAATGTTGAAATGCAGTGTAATGACAGGCCATTTTGTCTTGAATGTTTTTGCAGACTTTTGATGCTTATTACCACTGCCTTTTTATTCCAAATGAGTTTGGTGCAAAAAGAGTTAATTTTTTTCTTAAATGAGTTAGTAAATTTAATGATAGGTGCATAGTAATTTATTTTTGGGAAA
>JAQFVV010006602.1:0-277500 GCA_028023455.1 Epiperipatus broadwayi | reverse complement strand
ATTAAAAATAATTCAGTCAGATTTTTAAAACAAACATCAAACAAAGAAGATGTCATTCATTTTGCAAATTAAATCTTCTATACCTAAAATTTGATGATGTGATGGTGCTTTGTTTTGATTAAAATCTAATTTTAAAATAATTCTGGAAATCAAATGTGATTTTTTAAAATTATTTAATTTATAAACAGAAATATCTATAAAATGAGATCAAATTTATTATATTCTGATAAATAATAATGGTTTAATATTAAAGTGAAAGTTGAAAGTTTAAATCTAGTGAGAACAAAGAAGTTTGTCATAGTACAGGAGGGTTAAGATAAAAATTGTCAGTGAGAATCTAACCCAAAATCAAGGGCTTAAATAGCTTTTTTTGTGTCATATTTTTGTTATTATCATAGATACTTTTGCTATGGTATTCTATATCATATTCTCTAACATCATCTCTCTTTCATAGTTTTTCCTATTAAGAATTAAATTTATCCATATATCCATCAATAATATTTTTTTTAAATAACTAATATTCCATGACATTAAAAAAAAATTTAAAACATTATAAAAATAAATAATATGTTTTAAAATAATAAAATATATATTTTGGCCTATGTAAGAGCATATATTTTTTCAGATCTTGGATATTTTGATCCAAAATAAAAACATCCAATGTGAAGAATTTGAAAACTAGTTAAAAGACCTAATTTGGTATTTGTTTTTATTGCTACAATGGAAATAGAAGAAAGCTATGAAATAAAATGTATTTAATCATGAAAGACTTTTTTAAAAAAAACAATCAATCAGAGAAATTCATGTAACAGAATTACATTGCATTGATTTCTAGTTTAACTAATTATAACATTGAATGTAGTCATACTAATGTAAAAAGAAATATTCTAAATTAATAGTTTTTATGACATAAAATTAATGCTAATAACTAAATTCTAATCTAAACAAACATAAATCTAATCAATTAATGAGTATAATTCTAACTTTGCAAACACATCAAATGTGTTTTTTCATTACCAAATTAATTAGTCAAAGAAGAAATTTTTTTGTTTGTCAACACATAGAATGTGATCTTTCAGACAGATTATGTTAACTGAAACTAATTTTAAAATGATATCTTTTCAATAGTTAAATAAAGTATTATTTACCAGCAATATATTTTATGATTAAAACCAATTATCTTGCTGCCCATAAATATTTTATTCAAAATAAGATATTGTAAAATTAGATTGCTTCATCATAATATATAATTTTATTTTTGGATTCATATCATTTAAATAATTGTCTGTGTTCTTTAGTATAGAATAGAGTATTGGGCTGTGAAGCTTAAAGTTTTGGGATTGTAACTCCATTTCTGTTATTTTTAGTACATAAGATTTTTTTGAATTCCTGAGTTTTAATCTATTCAATTACTTTTACTACTGAACTTCTAAATGGTATTTAATAAAAATAAATTTTACAGGAAAAGTATACTAAACTGTATTGACTAAGTATAATTGGTTTTTTTTTGTCATTTATTAAGCAAATTTGCATGCAAGGGCATGAATTGCCATCATTTGTATTTACTCCTATTTTTCGGTTAATAATCAATATGAGCAACTTCAATGAAATGTTAAAAAGAGTTCTAATGAAATTTTTGTAAAATATCTCATAGGTTATTGATTTTTGTATGGGCTTCATTGGCTTGCTGGCTTTTTAATTTGGAAACATTTATTAACTCAATATTAACTAGAGGATAAATGTCTTAATGTAAACTTTTCCATTGAATTTGTCATATTCTTATTTAAAATTATGCTTTATACAATGTGAGTTATCTTTAAGTGTTTTTAATATGAACATTACCATATTTTTCTTAATTTTGTTGTTATTCTTATACTAATTTTTTGACTATACAAGCTTATCATTGTTATTGTTATTTGCAGTATCAACTTTTATCATTGAGAAGGTTTGTTTGTTTCTTCTCTCAGTTTCTTATTATTATGTCATAGGATTTCATTCTAACGCAAATGTTAAACAAAATTTGATGAATATCTTTTATTACTATGTTAAAAAAAATAATTGAATAGTTTATTGCTTAAGAGTTCATAAGAAGTTTGAGTCTTAGAAATCTGGAACAACAATCCATGGACCTTAAGCTCCAGAGACCGCACATTTCGTTTTTTTACATTGATTAGAGCAATGCTTAGTTTAAAAAACAGTAAACAAAAAATTTAAAAAAAAAACAGAGAACATTAAATTTTAAATATAAAAGACAACATTATGAATAAATTTTTTAACATTGAAATTTGATCGTTAAAAATATTTAAGAGTTTATATATAGGCTCAATGTAATAAGATTTTCAAAAAAGTATTGATATGTCATCTATTTACATTAAATTTATGGAGTTTCTATAGATAGTTTGTGAAAATCTAAAGACTATATATATTTTTATTTTTTTAAAAAACTCGATTTTAATTTTTTTAATTATAAAAATCTTCCTTATGCTTATACATAATATGTTTATAAATGTTTTAAATAATTTAGTAATAATTCAATAAAAAAATTAATAAAAAAAATTTTGAGAATTATTCTAATTACTTTTAGTTATTTTCCAAATCTTAATTAAATTAATAATTAAAGTAACCTATTTAAGATTTGATTATTTTTAATTATATAACGTTCATATTAGAAGTTATAAAAGTTATCGATTATTAAATAAAGAGTAATTTCCTTATAAAAATTAAATTTGTTTAATATTCTAATGTACACTAATGAAAAACAAATACGGATTAATGAAAGCCTTTAAGTATCTTATAAAGACTTTTTTCTTACTTTTTTTTTTTTTTGAGGATAATCGAATTATGATAAAGTAGAAATGACCAACAAATATTTATTAGGTAAAAAAAAGAGTCCTTTTAAATGCTCAAATATTTTTCATTTGTTGAAAAAAAAAAAAGATTAGAATCTAATATGTAATTTGTTAGTTACTATTTTTTATATATTTTTATTTCTTGCAAAATGATTTGTAATTAGATTTGATTTGCAATGAGATGCAGAATTTTTTAATAACGGTATCACCTACTATTAGAATTACTGTAACTTCCTTAAATTAATATTTATAATGGAGCTCTAAATGTTATGTTAGATACTTCACCTTATTTAGTAGCTTAAAATTTTTTTTAATTTTAATGGCTTGTTTGAAATAATATCACTTTTTTTTTACATGACTATATTATATTATTTAACCAGAGGGTTATTTTTTTTTAATTTTATTATAAAATAAATTGCCTTACTGTAAAATATTAGTTACTTATATATGTATTAGTTATCATAGCTTATCAATCTCATATAAAATTGCAACAACTTAAAACAATAGATATAGTTTGTTTTTTTTACATTTACTATAATCATATTTTGTACTAATTTATTGGATTAGATATTTTCTGAAAAATAGAATGGATTATAAATAAAGTGTTTGGAAGCCATAAGAATATGCAAGTTTCAGAAAAGGAAAGTTCACAATAAACCATTTGTTTTGTGTGACCCAATAATAGTAATAAAATGACAAGAAATCAAACGATACAATTTTATATGTAGATATTAAAAAGGAATATGATGAAATCCTTTTTAAAAACTGTAAAGCACTGAAATTAACAAATGCAAGTGTAATTCTGTTTAAAAAAATTAAAAATATATATAATAATATAAATGCAAAAGTTAAAATAGAAAAATATGACTTTTAATAGTCTAAAAAACCCAAAGGATTCAAACAGTAATGCTGCCTGTCACCTACATTTAAAAAATTATATCTAGAACAAGCTCTTAAAATATAAAAAAGAAATGTGAAAAAATGGCAAGCACTTTATACACTGAGCTATGCTAATGTCAAAAAGTTTTAACTCAGAATCATGATGACTTTATATGACTAAAAAATTAATATATGAATACAAAAAACAGAGCATGAAAATAATATAATTAAACAAAAAAATATTTGTATTGGAAAAATACAAAAAGGATATAATATTAAAAGATGGGCAATGGATTACAAAATGTGAGCAATATAAGTATTAATGCATTTAAATCACACTAAGGGAAACAACAAATGAAACTATAGGAGAAAAAATGTACTGGGTAGAATAACTACAGCAATATTTAATAGGATAGTGTAGTATTGAAATATATAGAGAAACAATAAATGATAAATATGTGATACAATACTGTGAAGTATCATTACATATGATGGGAAATTTGGTAGTAGAACAAAGAAATGGAAAGAGAAATGATGACTTCAGAAATGTATTTCTGGTAAAGAACTTCAGGCAAGTCTAAAAAGAAATGCATAAGCAATAAATAATTTTCTTAAAAAAAGATTATTGAACACTCTGTAATAAATGGAATCAAAACAATACAATATGAATGGTTAAATGAATGTCTACACAGGATGTCTCAGAAAAGATTATCTAAAGAAATATTAAACTGGATATTATCTAGAATGAGAAAGAGAGGGCATGTAAAAAATTGGAAAGAGTAAGTAAATAAATAAATTAGAGACAGAAACTTTCAGGAAAATATGAACAACAAACATTGGCATTGGAAATTATAAAACATTATAGATATTACAGAATAATAAGAAGATAATCATACTTTCATTATAAAATATTTTTAGAAAAAAGTATATATAAATTTTAAAAATAATAATTACTTGGAAATATTTGTTAAGCAGTATGATTGTTTAAGTTTGAATTAAGTCACATTTTACATTGTGATATTATGATAATGATATCTAATAGCATTATAATAAAATGTTATTTATGTAAGAGATAGATTATCATAATTAAGAATGGCAGGTTCTAGATATTAACAAAAAAGGGTCATTTGTATAACTAAACTAAAAAAAGACTATTTTAAAGTTAAATTTTATGCTTTAGGTTATTATGAAAATACTTGATATAAAATAGGAAAAGTCTGTGAAAGATTATTCTTCTTCTGGTAAACTCATATGTAATGATATGGATGTTATCTTAAAACCAAAATGAAAGGTAATTTAGTAATACAAATATTCCAAACAATTTTGTTATTAAACATTGTGCATAAAAATTTATCCAGTATATTGATGAAAATATAAAGATTGTTTATGCAGAAATTAAAATGTTTAATACAAAATACCTGAACATAGTAATGATGTAGACAAGAGTTTATTTCAGAGATAATATGATTATAATAAATTATGGATTATAATTATGAAAGAAAGTGTTAAAAGACATAATATTGTAATGCTAGCAAGAGATAAAACCTATATATATCTACATTACATGTTTTACAATTCAAAATATATAATCAAATTTAATAAGAAAGAAAATAATAGTTGAAGAAATAATTATTTAAGTAGACTTTTTTTAAAATGCAACTTTGTAAAATAAAAAGATTGTGTTACATTGGAGGAAGGGTAATCTAAAATAAGAAAGATTTAAAACTCACTTATTTTTAAAGAAATTAAAAGAGTAAAATATATAAAAATAAATAAATATGAAAAAAAATCAAAATAAAAATTAGTTTGTAAAAGAAAAACTTTCAAAAATGTAATTAGTTTAAAAGATTACTGTCTAAAAAAGAAAAGGTAAAACTAACAATTGAATTAATTAAAAATCTATGTAAGCTATCTCTTTGGAATAAAAGTGAGAGATAATAGATTAATCTAGAAAAAAAGATTATATTAAAGAAAATATAAATATCAATTAGATAAAAATGAAATGCAAAAATTAATTTAGAAAAATATACTTAAATCATGATCAAAATTACAAATAATGATAAGGAATTACAACAATAAGATAGGAAGAGTATAAAGGTCACAGCTGCTGTTATTATTCAGTTCTGGCCTTCATTTTGTGATTGAATTGTTTTGGTCTTCATTTTGTTATCGAGTTATTTCAGTCTTCATCCTAATACATTATTCATTTCTTCAGAGATTCAGAAATCTAAGAAAAAAATCAAATCATTCATTACTGCTGTGAAAAATATTATTGCAGAATCCACAGAACTAGCAATATGTATTGCTAGATTGACTTAGAAGTGTTCTACTGGACTTCAGGTCTTAAAGTCCTTTGCAAATCAACTGCCTTGCCTGCACCCTCACTCAAAACTGATATCAAAATTGAGAAATAGACATTGCTGCAAACTCTCTCATTATCAAGACAATGAAATGAAAATCAAGCCATGAAACCATTGAGAGACCCAAAAGGTTAACTAGTTGAAACTTAGCAATCATGAAAACTTAGATAATATATTTTCATCATTGTCTATAGATATTTTATATTTTCTAAAAGAATGAACTTTAATGAAGGACTATGATAAAATTTAGCCTGATTAATCATTTATATTTTTTATGTATTTAAATTTCTATAATGTGTTATGTTATATTACATTGTGGGTGCTTGAATAATGTTTCTTTAATTGTTATTTGATCTACTCTCTCTCTCTCCAGTCACTGTGTCACCATTAATTTAAGAGTATAGTTATTTTTTGTGTTAAATAAATATTCTGGACCTCGAAACAGAATATAAGCTAGCTTGAGATATTTCAAGTGCTAGATTTGTGACCTGTCATCTGAACATGCCTATCATATATAATTTGTATGGTTGGATGGCACCTGAATTGTATACTCAAAATAAACAAAGTGCTCTGGATGTAGGGTGTTGATCTAGCAGTCGAAGAGTGCTATGACCTGAAAATGAGATTGTAGGTTGTGCTTTGTATAACCTTCATCTGGCCATAGATAAAATTGATGGTTAATCTATCAATGATATTCTGCTCTTCTGTTTGAAAGGCCAGTCCACTGCCACTGTCACAAAGTTATCAAAAGTTAGTTACAAAATTTTAAAAGTTCCAATAAACATGTAACTTTGACAGACACAGGTCAATAAATTACTTAAAAATCATAAGATATTTACACATGGAAAATATTAAGTTACAGGGAATAAATTTTCTTGTGTTTATATTTGTACTGCCGCTGAAATAATGTTCTGATTAATCTATAATGACACAACTCAATAAATAAATGTTAATATTTTTATTATAAGTATTTACAAATAATAAGATATATAGAACAACATAAATCAGAGATTCACCTCCACTATAGTTGGAAAATTGAGATTAATTGTTAATGGTACAATTACTGCTTGGATAGAAATGTTGTAAGTCCCTTTCAAATCCTGATAGTTCCAGCCAAAGATCACTTGCATCTTATGCAGATACAATAATGTAAATAGCTATCAGATTTCTCTTCCAGGCATGAGAATGTCACACTGCATTCTATCAAGTATTGAACAATGAGCTTACTGTTATATGACATCTGACAGTTGTCTGAAGTTGTCTATCATTTTAAATGGTCTTTTAGTATATAACTACATCCTACTCATTAATGTAAACAATCAGATTTACTGACTATATTTCTCTAATTAGTCTGTTTATGCCTTTGTCTATCTATTTACTTTCATTGTAATTTCATAAGTTAGTTTTATTATGTGTTCAATCCAATCTTGATAACATTGTAGTTTAGATAAATTTATTATTTGAAGACAAGCTGAAAATAAGGCTATAATTAAAAATAGATTTAAAAATAAAACAAAAAATCCATGTGCACATTTTAGAATGATATAGATTTAAATTATAATTTTATAATGCCAAAACTAAAGCTAAATTTTAAAATTATAAAAAAACAGAAAAAAATATGGCATGAAAAGCAATTATATTTTTTAAAAAAATTTTTTTTTAATAAGAAAATTATAATAAATTATTTTGAGATTTATGAACATATTTATGGTGCATACACAATAGGTTATAAAAGGAATAAATTAACCCATTCCTTCATTATACTGAATTTTTATTATAGAAAATAGAGGGATTTCTACTTAGGATTTTCACTCTATATTCATCCTCCACTCCATCTTAAACAACTAATAAACATGACTACACACATGTGAAAAGAATAAATGGTCATGTGTATTGGTTGTTTGGATTGAAGTACAGAATGAATATAAGCAAAAAAAATCTAAATTCAAATCTCTTTATTTACTATAGAAAAGAATAAATTTTAAAAAAATGAAAAATGATGCTAATAATATGCTAAAAAAAAGAAATACTGAAATATAAAAATACATATAGAAAGTTTATCAATAAAGTAA
Organism: Epiperipatus broadwayi; assembly: GCA_028023455.1. Taxonomy (NCBI): domain Eukaryota; kingdom Metazoa; phylum Onychophora; class Udeonychophora; order Euonychophora; family Peripatidae; genus Epiperipatus; species Epiperipatus broadwayi. Next base: position 269,340 of record JAQFVV010006602.1, on the reverse strand, counting down.
AAAGTAATAAAAAAATTCGAAGAAATAATAGGTTTGACTTAACTTATCTAAAAATAAATAGAATTTATTTTAGTGAAATGCTTATATACCAAGAATAAAACAATAAATAAAGCAAAATAATTTAAATTATTAGTAGTGATATATTTTAAGAAATAAAAGTACATAAATATTTATAATAATAATAATAATTAATCAATTCTTATATGTGCTGTTAGAAAATAAAATAAAATATATATTATGTTATGCAATAATGTGGAATTAGGTTGTAAAGATAAACAGTTATTATGATGTTTTACAGAGAAGATTTCATGTTATAAAATATAAAAATTTTCTAATAGTAAGTTCAACCTTATATTCAATTTTGCATAAGTACACTGATATTATTCAATAAAATGTATACACAACAAAAGAAACAAAACTAATCTGTGATCCATGAATTTTTAACATTTAAACCCATTCACTCTTTACAGATTTGATGTTTAAATGTCTAAAAAGTATTTAGACAAAATAGTAGGTATAGAGATAAAATTGTGGTAAAAAGAATTATTACTGTGAGGCATGTAGGTATGTAGTAAAATTTGGAGAAAGGGTATTAGTTTGATTGATCTTGAAAAAAAATATGATGCTTGGAATACTAGAAACATATTTAAAAATCTGTTTATAACTCAAAAAAGATATATGAAAGAAGATATGTAGTATAATAATGCTTTGCTTAATATGTATTTAGATTTATTAATAAATGGATGTTGTTTTATAAAAATATCATTGAATAGAAAAATTCATTATAAAAGTTCTGCTAATGATATTGCAATTTTCAAACAGCAATAAAATTAAATAAAGTTATAGAACGTACTAGTTTTTTTAAGTACTTAGATTCTCATAATGAAAATAATGACAAAAGTAACATCATGAAAACATTAGAAGTAAACAGGGTTTCCATAAGAGTAGAAGAGTATAATATGTGTTTTATACAGAATATATTTTCATATATTATGAAGAGACTTTGGAGAAAAATTGGAAAAATAAATTGTAAAATAATATTGAAGTATTGAATAAAGATATGAAAAATTGAATAGAAATTTTGAAGTAGAAAAAGAATTATATAGGATAAAGTAGATGATTAAATAAATTGATTTATGATAGTAAAGAAGAAAGTGTCTGTGTCCCCTTTAAAATATAGTAAAGACATGGAAACTTTATATTTTGATATGCCTGTCTTTCTTTAAAAGATAAATAATAGTGGTTTTATATAATATTGTATAAGATTAAAAATAAATTATTCTAAAGTTATAACAACTATTCACAATTTCAATTCCCAAAACTCACATACATTCCATATTATGGGTTGTTTTTTGACATTCTATATTGTAATATAACTTTTATTTCTGTTTTTCATTATTTAATAAACAAAAGCTATATTTATCAGAATTTTGTTTTCTTTTTTACATTATAAAAGTGTTTTTATGCATCATAGTAATCATGTAATATTCTTTATTGGGTATACAAAAAATTAATACTCTTGGAGCTTTCTTTGCTCAAGATCTAATTAATAACTCTACATTATAGTATTTTTTTACTAAATAAACTAAATTTCTCATGTGATTGTAAACACAAATTCAGAGACCAAAAATATTTGATATTTTCTTCACTAGAAAAACAAACTGCAATATTTATCATCATCATCATAGGTTTATTTCATTAATCTGACTAGCTTATATTTCCCAAATTTATCCTCCAGATAAAAAATATCTAGAGAATCATTTTTGAGTAATATTTTATATTTGATCAATTATAAACAAAAAAAATCTAAACTTTTTTAGAAAATATTTGAAACAATTTCTTCATTCTAAATTTTAAATCACAGGTCACTAGCAAGATAGATAGGCCCATACTTTAATTATTACCCTGTGTGACTTTTGTATGATTTGCAGTGGCATTTTTGCTTTTTCATATTATTTTTAATCATCTATTTTCTGCCTATGTATAATCTTTTTATCATAAAAATTATTTCAACTAAAACCACTTTTATGCATGTACATATCTTTCTGAATGCATAATTGTCATCACTAAATAGTAATAAAACAAAAGTTTTTACATTGTGGTAAATTTGACTTTTTAATCATTTAACAAAGAATACACTATTGACAATTTTTTTTGTACTTTTATAAATAATCCCAAGAATGTAAGCTATTTTGACTTGAGCAAAATAGTTTTGTGCATTAAATGTTTACATTTTAACAATTTAAATGTTTTGAACTTATTTTCATGCATTATTATTATGAAAAATAGATTTATTTTGTAATAATTTCATTAGCAATATACAATATTCCTATCTGTTCTCTTTCTCTACATAATATATAATGCATCCTTGAATTATCTAGTTTGAAATCCACTATTTTTATATATATTTTATTTATTAAGAAGGTACATTTATTTATTTCTCAATGATAATATGGATTTAATCTGTTAATAACTTTTTATTTTTAAAGAATGGCAGTTTTATCACTATCATACTATTTCAGAGATAGCAGGAAAATCTAAAAAGTTGTTTAAAAGCAGTGATAAAGCGATGAACATTAGATCTCAAGATCATTGGTGCTTTCCACTTTTACTTTTGTAAAACAAATTAAAATTTTTTTAATGTTGAAATATGTTTTTTTTTCTTAATTTATAACTTAATTATATATTATTAATGCAGATGAAAAGATAATGGATGAAATTAATCACAGAATTAAACTTGGTTGGAGTGCTTTTGGTAGAAATAACTTGATACTAAAGGGAAATATGCCTATGTGTTTGAAAAGAAAGGCTTTTAATAAATGTGTTTTACCAATCTTACTTATGGATCTGAGACTTGGAAACTTAATAGAAGAGCAAGACAGAGACTTCAGACCACTCAAAGAAGTATGGAGAAATGCAAGTTGAAAGTAACAAGAAGAGATCGAAAATGCAATATATGGGTAAGAGATCAAACGGTGTTACTTACTTCAATGAAAATAAATTAAAAGACTGAAGTGGAGTTGGGATAGACATATTGCTAGTAGAGATGATAATAGATGGAGAATTGAAATCTTAAACTAGATTCCAAGAGATTATAAAAGATCTAAAAGAGACTACATGTGACATGGATGGATGGAATAAGAAAGTGTGCAGGGGTGATGTGAAGAAGAGAGGCTAAAGATCAGAGAAGATATATTGAAATTAGCAAGACCTTTATCCTGCAGTATATTGATAATTGTTGATGCTGATGATGATGATGATGAATTATATATAAAAATTTGTTTAAAATGTAATTTACTTTATAAGTGATATTTTTTTTAAATAAAAAGTGTAAGTGTAAAAAAAAACTAATATAAAAAACAAAAGTTCATTTAATCTTACTAGAATATATTAAATATATTGTTATTTGTGGCTTGATTAAAATATTATATATTTTTATGTAAGGTAAGGTACTGTTAATCTAACAGTCTTTCAAATTAAATGGCTATGCCATATTAAAAGAATATATAATGTACCCTACCAATAGGATGATGACCCGTAAAAACATTACAAGTCCCTAAATTAGGTTATACTTTTTTATTTTCTCCAGGTACAATCTTGTACTCTTATTATTTCATCTTACATTTAATTTATACCAACACTTATGAGAATCAAATATCCCATTAGACAAGATCCCTTTAACATTGAACAAATACCAAAATATCTACTCAATGATGTAAGAATACCAAGACACTCCTCATTATTAATTATGTAAATATTCCCATTACTAACACTAATACCTACATAAATATAATAAAACATCTATAATTATTAACTTTAATGTAAATTTATTAACAAGTTTATAATATCATTTTTACTGTATATTTATTATTTCCAATATTTACTACTCTTATGTCACTATAATTAATAACAATCATAATGATAATATTATAATAATGAGATCTCACGATTATCATTGACTTTTAAGTAGACATGCATTCAGCCTATAAGATATCAAGAGGGATTTTACTTATTTCTATAGGTAGTATAATAATTAAAAAAATTGCTAATTACCATAATTTATAACTAAAATTATATTCCTACTTTATGTTTCTATAATCTATAATATTTTAGCAATAAAGAACCATTTTATTTCCATTATAATAATCTATATAATCTCAACAATAAAATAATTAATAATCTGATTTTCTGCAAATAAACATCATCAATTATTATCATTCCACTGCAGAAAGAAGGTCTCTCCAAGTTCAATCCATCTTCTCTGATCTTTAGCTTTTCTTCTCCACAAAACCCCTGCACACTTTCTTATATCATCCATCCATCTCACATGTGGTCTTTTTCTGGGTCTCTTACAATCTCTTGGTATCCAGTTTAAGATTTCAATTATCTATTTATTATTATCTCTTTTAACAATATGTCCAGCCGAACTCCACTTCAGTCTTTTAATTTTTTCATTGAGGTCAGCAACACCTGTTTGTTCTCTTACTTATATATTGCATTTTCAATCTCTTCTTGTTACTCCCAATATGCATCTCTTCATACTTCCTCGAATGGTCTGAAGTATCTGTATTGCTCTTCTATTAAAAGTCCAAGTCTCAGATCCATAAGTAAGAACTGGTAAAACACGTTTATTAAAAACCTTCCTTTTCAAACACATAGGCATATTTCCTTTTAGTATCAAGTTATTTCTACCAAAAGCACTCCAACCATGTTTAATTCCATGATTAATTTCATCCATTATGTTCCTATATGTATTAATTATTTGACCATGGTATTTTTAATGTTAACTTCTTCTAACTCATCATAATCAATCTTTATTTTCATATTTTGAGAAAATCCATTAAACATTACTTTAGTCTTTTTAACATTTATCTTTAATCCTATTTTCATTTGATAACTCCTGCAACTCTAAAGCATCATTTGCAAAAAAAAACTACATCATTTTCAAAATATAAATGACTTAAATAATCTCCATTTATTTTCATCCCTTTAGCTTCCCATTTTAAGCCACAAAATATTTCTTGCAGCACTGTTGTAAAAAGTTTTGGAGATAATGGAGTCACCATGTCTTACACCCTTCTCAATGTTGACTTTATGTAATCTAATTGTTGCTGTTGCATTTTTATAAATATTCTTTAAAATATGACAATATCCTGGATCTATACCTTGATTATCTAATGCTTTAATCACTGAAGAAATGTTTATAGAATCAAATGCCTTTTTATAACTTCTCTCAATACCTGGATATGATCTATTGTACTAAAACCACTTTTAAATCCAGCTTGTTCTCTTGATTGGTGGAAATCCAATGTTCTCTTTAGATGAGTTGTAATTATCTTGGTAAAAATTTTGTATAAAATGGATAAAAGGCTGATAGGTCTGTAATATTTACAATATATACAGTATTAATGATCTATGTGATCAAGGTAGTTTGTAATAACTTAATATATCTTTTAAAAGATGTTATTCTTTTATAATTGTCATACATTATCCTATACTTAAGTAAATTCTTTTTTACATTTTTAAATTATACCCTTTAATTCATGTGCATAGTACAATTAGTACTCTCTGAAGATGGTATAGTGATGATGACTCCAACCAAAAAAATGCAACTCTAAATACTTAGTTCAACTTACAAACATTAACCTTATTAACATATTATTTACAAAATATTTGAATAATTATTTTAAAATATTAATTAACTCAACAAATAACAATATAAAAACATTATATAGAAATAACACATAATAAAATATCCCAACATTATAACATTTGTATTTCCCCTTAATTATAATTACCCAATAACTAAAATGAAATCCCCCATTTTAATAAGATATGGATTGTTATATTTAACTTTCGTTTTCTTATATAATAAAATTATATATATTTATTATGATATAACACCGTAATAATCAATCCATTTTATATATTTCTATTTATATCCATTGCCCTTTATAGATTCTATTAACAAACATAATTTATAAAACAATAACTTCAAAGATATAAAAAGATAAAAAAAATATGTACTATTATTTTTTTTCTTAAACAAAATAATCTTATTTTAATATTATCAAAATATTAAATATTCATCTTCTTTTACATCTCATGACATTTATCATTTGATCTTTATCACTTTATACCATTTGATAACAATTGAATTTGATAACAATTGATTTTTTTAAACATCCCATTTAATTTTCTAATAGTCTTACTATTCAACTCTATGATAAATAAAAAATAAAACTATTATATAGTTTAAAATATGAAAAGTTATCATACCCTGTACTAATTTAAATTTAAAGTTTATCATCCTATTTTAAATATTGACATAATACATTTTGGGTACAACAGAAAATAAGAAATTCCTAAATTTATCTTATCCAAAACAACTCAGATATTAATTCCCTATTTCCAATTTTACCTATGTAATTTTTCTTCCATTTATCTCCAATCTATATTGGTTTCTTACATTTCTTACTAATAATCAAGTAAACAAAATTACAAATCAGAATTAGATATAACTCCACTATAATTATATTAAATTATTTATAGTTAAATATAAGATCAAAATTTAAATATCATAATCTATCGTTTCAATAATATATTCGCAAGACAAACCTCTTATAATAAATATATGTAATTACTTTTATATGTATATTTTCCAGTTTATTGTTTATCCCTTTTTATTATAGTCATTTAATAACATTTAATAAAATTAAAAAATTTAAATTATTAATTACTTAGATAATTAAATAAAATGAATTATTAATTTTTTATGCATTTACTTATTCCCCTAAACTTATAATAATTATTTAAATTACAAAATTAAACAATACTCAAACACTATGTGAAAAGTTGTTTTTTTTTTAAAAAAATATTCCAATTTTCATCCTTAAGAAGCTTTAATTTCTATGGTTTAAATCGTTTCACTTTACACTAATTAATTGTTAGCACCCCCCCCCCCAATTACATTCTTCTTGCTCTCATAATAATATAACAAAATGCAAAATTTCACCACAAACAGATTATTTACAATTTAACAGTTTCTTTTCCTTGACAACCAAAAATTATTTTCAACTTGCATAACATATTTTTATTGTAGACTCCTTGCATTTATTATCATATTAAAATTTCACAGATCTAACACTGTATTTTAGTATTTGCATTATCCGCCAAGTATTCCTTGTAAATGTTATCCTTGGAATATAATATTTTACACATTCCCTTTTAATATAGATTGATATTATTCTCAATATACATTGCTATACACTTTAAACAACATAATGTTTATTTCACCAGTTTATTCAACTCTTTCCATTAAAATATTTATGCTTTATTATTTATCTTCAGTACTTATTTAATTTTTTCACACTTATCTTGATTTTCCATTTCACTTTATCTATAAATAATTAATTCATTTTCATAGCAAACTGCTACAGTCTTATCACAAAAGTAAATAAAATCTTTCTTTAATTTTTTTCTTTTACTTCATACCATATCAATACCTTCTTTTAACTTTCTATCTTTCATCTACCATGTACAATTCATCTGTAAAGTTCATTCTACATTATAGCTTTACAAAGTAATAAACTGTCTTTTCATATATTTTATACAATTTAAATTATCAGTCAGATACACTTCTGCCTGCTCTCTTTTAATATTAAATCCAACTTTACTTAAGCAAATATTTCTACTATCATTATTTAGTGTTCTAGTTTTTATTATATTAAAATACTTATAATCCACTGTGTCATGTATAATTTTCTTTTGATTCATCCACAAATTCAAATTTAGTCTTTTATAAATTTTATTATAGCCATAATGTATAGATAGGTACCTCAGCTTACTTAATAACTAAATTATGTATTAATATAATACTCACTGTTGTTTTATTGAATTTCTTTGTTAATTGATAGCCCTTTTGCAAGAATTTACAACTTTTTCCTTTTATTATTCTAATATTTTAAGCAATATAATGATTCCAAGATATTTCCCAAATTATTAAATGTTGATTTGCACCAGTAGAGACTTACCCTTCCTTCACTCCATTACTTTAACTAAAAAACTTTACAATATAATTTTAGATTATCAAATAGATCATCATTAGTTATTTTTTAAACTACTAATAGTGGTAATTTTAAATACTTTAAACAAAATTTTAAAGAACAAAATTATTTTTCTTTCGATCTGTAATATATATTTTTTTCCGATTTTTTATTAAAAAACATCATCTGCTTGATTTTAATATATTCCAAATTGTGCTTTCTCATTGGTTAATTCTTCTATTCATTTTGTTATAACTATTTAATTAGTTACATACAGCTGGTTTATTTTTTAAAACCAATATTATCTGTTCAAAATATTTACTAATAATAATAAAACAATGTCTTTAATAAACTGAATCAAAAAAAAATTACTTTAAACCAATTTAGTTCACTTTAATTTTATTTCATAAATACTAAATCCTTTATTAATTTTATAAACTTTTCATCACAAAATTAATAACATAAATATTATTTTATCCATTTTTTAAAATAAATGAAGATTTTACCAGAAATAGCCATTATTTTATATTATCATATGTGCACAAACATGATTACCTATATCTATAGCACATATTTTTATTTATAAGATTACTTTTGAACTCCACTACAACTTTAAATATCATTAAACAATTATTAACAAATACTATTAAGTTATATTTTAGTATTTTATTTTATATACTTTTATAATAAATACTTTAAACAAAACTTAGAAAATTTGTATTACTTCAAAGTTAACTAACCTTATGTTTAAACCTCAAACAACTAAAATAACCTTTATCTTTCTAGATTTAATAATTAAATATATTTACTTTATAAAATTTAGAATTATACTCTCTGAGATTTACTTCCAATTTAATTTATAATGGATTGTACCAATATAAAAGAGTACAATATAAACAACTACCATCTCATAAATCTTCTGTGTTTTTAAAGCAGTGGTCTTCAACCACTGGGCCATGGACTGGCACTTGGCCACAGAAGTTTTCTGCCAGGCTGCACTAGACTGGTAAGAAAGTTAGTAATAACAAAATAATAAGATTTTAACCTTTCAATTAATATAGTTTTTATTTATTTTTTCATCGCATTTTTACCCAGTTAAAAAAAAAGAAACAGAACAAAAACAAAATCTAATCAATCATACATAAATTAATTTGTTTTCCTATTTATCACAGATGTTTATGGAGGAGTAGAATTAATTTTTTTATTATTTTTCTAAAAAAATTCAAAATTAAAAAAAAAAGTTTTTTATTACACAAACTCCAGTTGTCTTTTGATAGCCAATCACAGCCACTTGTCAGCATTGTTTATGTGTTAAAACAATAAAATGTAGCATTACCAGGCCACAAGTTTAAAAATACAGTGACTTGTTTTGATCTCTTAAATTTTTTCTACTCTCTCTGTTAATACAATATTTCATTTTTAGTATTTTTTTTTGTTTTTTTTTTTGGCTTTAACTTTTATTTATGAAACCAATTTTTTTTTACCTTTTTTAAAAAATAAAAACCAAAAAATAACTTCTGTATCTAACTTTTACAAAGTATTTCTCAATACATCCCCCACCCCACCCCAAAATAAAGTAAGATTCAAAACTTTTGACTTTTTCAAGTTTCAGGGGGTTTTTTTGTTTAAAAATATGGCCACTTTTTTTTGTCCTATAAGGTGATATCTTTTTTGCCTTTATTTGTATACCGCTAATATACTAAAACTTTTATTTTTAAAACCGATTTTTATTACCTTTTTTAAAAAATAAAAACAAACCAAGAGTACCTTTTGTCTTAGTGAAGTCAAGGTATTTCTCACCCCCCCCCACCTACCCCCAAATTAAAATAAGATATTTTTTGGATTTAATTTTTATTTTCAATCAATTTTTATCACCTTTTTTAAAAAAGAAAAACAACCAAAAAATTTGTCTCTAACTTTTACAAAGTATTTCTCAATCCACCCCCCACCCCAAATTAAAATAAGATCAAAACTTTTGATTTTTTCAAGTTTCATTTTCTTTTTTTTATTATTATTTAAAAATACTCCCACTTTTTTTGGGCTTATAAGGCAATTTTTTTGGGCTTTATTTGTATACCATTAATATACTAAAACTTTTATTTTTAAAACAAATTTCTGTTACCTTTTTTTAAAAATAAAAACAAACAATTTTTTAAAAAAAACTTTTCCTATTAATTACATTTTTTGATCCTTTCAACACACCAGTATAAAAAAAAATTACAATAATATCAAAACTTCAGATTTTTACATGTTTCATTTCATTTTTTCAGATTTAAAATACAGCGAATTTTTTTTGGATGTACTAGATGATTTTAATTATGTGATTTCTATTTTGCCCTTACTACTATTAAAAGACAACCTCCATATATATATATATATATATAAATATACAACCATCCATATATATATATATATATATATATATATAACCATCTTGTATATTTAACATTAAACACAGATATTACATTTATCATAATCATTGCCATGTAATTACACTAGCTATGATATTTTCCAACATTCAGGTGAATAACATTTTATTCTTGCATGGTTTAACAATGAAATAATAAACATAGAAATGCAAGCACATTAATGAGAATGATTGTTATTGTACTGTTTTCTGTGTTGAGTATGAGAAGGTAAGCAACACCATTACAATACACAATAACTACTGTGTTGTTTTGGTCAGTTATAACAATTATGCTTACCTAAGGCTAAGCAGGTTACATCTTTAAGAAAATTTATCTGTAAACTTCTGCCGGGCCATGAAATCTTATCCTTATTTTTGCCGGTCCACAGGTGTGAAAAGGTTGAAGACCACTATTTTAAAGCATCTTATAATATTTTAATATCTAGAACTTTGGATATATAATTGCTTTCTATATCTTACTTTTTTTATTTTTAATAACTATATAAAATGATTTAATGTTATATATTTTTATATTGATATAAAATCTTTATATTGCAGTAATCAAACAAAAATTTACTAATTAGTTTTTCTCCTTGTTGTTTAATATAAATAAATTATTAACAATGTTGTAACTATTAATTTTACTACTTGTTAAAAATTTATTTTCATAATAAAATAAAATATAACCATAACCCATTTTTTTCTTCATTTTTTTCCCTTTTCTTCTTAATTTTGTCAAATAATAGAAATGGAGCCATTATATCAACCTAATTAAAAACATTTTGTCTCTATCTCTATATGTAAAGATAAAAGTTACAATCATTTATTTGATTTACAAATTTGGCAATAAAATAAATATCATTGAAGCAATTAATTTCTATGGAAATTTAAATGAAGATTTAAAATTTATGATGATGATATTTTAATTATAAACTATTTCTACCAACTACATAAAAAAATTCAACGTTTTCTATTTCCATAGTCATTTAATTTGTTTTTAACTTTGTTTGTTTTTTTAAATTAATATTTTCTTAAGTGTATATACTACCTGAGCATGAATACATTTTTCGCACGAGCATTGATTTCTATAAAAATTTAAAAAATAAATTCTGGAAATATTTACAATGTTAATAAATTCTTTTTAAAATTATGTTGGTTCTTAATTTATGCTGTGTTACTTAGATCTTAATATTTTTTCTTGTAATTAAATATTAAATTAAACTTAACCATAGCACAAATTTCAAAAATATTTTTCGTGCTTTCGTTTTTTTTTTAATAATATATTATTCATTTAATTAAAGTTTTTATTACTATTAAAAAAAAAAAAATACTTGTATAAAAATAGTTTGACTTTTACATCAAGGTTTTTTTTTTTATTTTATTACTGTATTTATAAGGTACAACAGAGTCAATAAAAATCTCTTTGATTTTTTCCCCCTTTCTACTTACTGCCTTTAGCATTTTAACCAAGTAAATTTAATTAGAATTTGCTGAAATATTATTTACAAAAAAAAAAAAATGCTAAAAATAAACTTCAGAAATTAATGAATAAGCATTTTAGTTAGATAATACTCTTTTTTATTTTTTAATAAACATATTTTATTTATTATCAAACTTCCACTAAAGCAAATATCAAAATACCATTTGGCAGTTTATAAGCCATTCTTGTCTTTTCAGTCACTGTTTTTCCTTGGACAGTTATTGCTTTCTTTGTAATAAAATATTTAAAGTCCGATTATCTTAGTTTTTGCTTAAGCATGTATACTATTATCAATCATTGAAGGTCTCACGCTTACTTTTCCAAATCTCTTTTCTTAAGTCTTATCTTAAATTTAGTATTGAACTTATTTTCTTAAGATCATCACATCTAACAATATTTTTGTATTTTTAAAAAAAATTTCCAATATATTTTTGGATTGTCTGTGCATGTATATACTTAAAATGTAAATAAAGTTTATTAAAGTTTATTAAACTTTGGTAATTACGTCTAGACGATAAATGTACAATTGTCACCTTCATTATTATTTTTACTGTAAAAAAAAGTTATAGACAATATTAATATTTTTGAAGGTTAGTAAAGATAATACAAGCAACTGAGTTTAGATCATGTAGAAATGACTGATATTAAAATCTGCAATGATCTTTCTACTCAATGTTGCACTTATATTTTGAATATATATATATATATATATAGTCATCAGTAGAGTGTTGACTGAATAATAAATTATCATTATGAAATCGTTATGTATATAAGATATACTAAATCTGTGTGTAAGAAACTAGTTAATGGTAACACACAGTTATACTGACTATATTAAATGACGTTGCATGTAAATAAGTTAATTCATACAATTGCAGATTAAACTGGACTTTAGAGATTACATAGAGGCGGATTAAGTGGTAAGTAAACTAAGCGACCGCGTAGGGCTCTGGAATATTTATGAGCCCCTAAGTCTTAAAATGTCTTTTCATTAGGACTCAATAAAAATTATTTTTTTGTATACAATCAATTCTTCTATAACGTGGTATTATTTAAACATTTGAAAGGAATTTATTAGAGTTTTGGCGGGATTCTAACTTTTAACTGGACATCATGGCGTAAAATTAGCATAGCGTAAAAAGGCCCAAATTAAGTAAATATACATATATATTTAATTATACAAAAAATTTGATCCCTCCCAAAATAATAATTTGTTTTAAATTTAAATACTCTGCTTTTGAAAAAAAAAAAATCGTAAATAATTTTTTCTGTTTTCCTGAAGATGATTTATCTCCAGAGAGTTTTTTCTAAATTATATTTTGATTGAAAACAGGTAAAAATGAATTTTCTTTGTTAACATCTTAACACCAAAGAAATGTCTTGCACATTTCCAAATGTTGAAATATTATTGACATTTTTTTTAACAATTCCTTTATTTAATGCGTCGGGAGAAATATCGTTTTCTGTTTTAACGCATGCAAAAAATTATTTAAGGAGTACTATGGGAAAAGAAAGATTATATAATATGGCCAATCTGTATTTAGAACGGGAAATTTTAAGCCGAATTGACACTGCAAAAATATTTGACAAACTTGCAAGAAATAAAGCAAGACGGAAATTCTTATAAAAAATGCTTTTTAATAAATTCATTTAATGTGTTATGGTATTAAATTTTTGATTACTTTTCTTTTTTGTTAATAACTTAATGAGTGTTTTCTTGAAAAAAAAATTTCTAACTTGAGTTTGAGAGCCCCGAAATTTTTACCGCTTGGCTTGATTCGCCTCTGAGATTACAAATAATTTCTAATTGTTACTAATTATTTTATTTATATATACTTATTACCAAATGAATAAACTTGTGTTAAGTTTAATTTGTCTTGGTTTTATTGGTGCTACACAGATGGTATATTGAAAGAATATCCCTCTCACCTATACAGCAATTTCTCATCACTTTATTACTTTTAAAAATTTACTGGTTTCTTTTTCCCTTAAAAAAAAAAAAAAGGTTTTTTGATAAATATTATTTTGTCATCCATTTCTTGTAATTTTTTTAACATCCTCATCTTTTCTACGCAAATTATCATTTTTATTTTTAAAAAAATCCCCAGCCCCATTTTTTAAAAGCTTATAATTAATTGGTTTTTTTATGTCTTCTTAATGTAGGTCTACTATATGGATGAAATATTATGTGAGTTGTAAAGCTATTTAAATGTTAAGGTCTGTTATATTATTTGTTTTAAAGTCTATTTAGGCATAGTAATTTGCAAAAAAAAAAAAATTTTATGCATTTAAAAGAATTGCCTTCTTTGACAAGTTCTTTTTTCTGTTGAACGCATTTATATATGTGTGTGTGTGTGTTAAATGTGAAAAATACTTCATTAAAAGGATCCATATTTTGTGGGTAATAAAATAACATTCAGATATGAAGACTATTCGTGAATAGCCAAAATATAGTGTTCAGTCAAGAATACCACTTATTGTTTTACCAAGAACAACTTGCTTCATCACAGGACTAGATATTATTTTGATGCCAAACACTCATATCTCTCTGTGCTCTTTCTTTTTCTCTCGCTCTCTGATACATACTTTCATTTTTTTCGTTGTCATCAATCATTTAGACTAGTATCAAACCTGATCATAATAACTTTTTTATTCCATGAATCATTTTTACTCTATTTATGACAATGGGTGGTGTATTTGTGCAATTATTTTTCCATTTTTTAAAATTACATTCACAGCAATTTTTATTTCAAATCCTTTTTATATATTTATACATAAAGTTTACAAAACTGGCAATGAGAAGAAAACCAAAATGTGAAAAAGGATTTAGCAAATAATTTTAAATCCTTGGTAGTAAACTTGAACAAGATAATACAAATAATAATGAATTATTTTAAAAGTGGGGACACAGTAAGAAACTAGAAATGGTAGTTTTATAATAATCTATCTTGAAAATCTGGTTAGATCATTGTATCTGAATATTGCTCATTTAAAACTAGAAATAAGTATAAAATCAACAATAGTAGTAGTATAAAATCTGAAAGTAATTGTAAGAACAATAAATGTTTTTTTTTTTTTTAGATATAGATATAAAGATTTATAAATCTTATCTGGTGAAGATTCTTTAAGTCCTGAATGCAAGCATTGATTGTAACTACAAAGTCATCAAGAATTAAGAATGGCATAGATTCCTCACTGAAATTCAACTGAGAAGGACAATCTAATTATAACAGATATGTGACTAATAATTTTTTTAATAAACCTATCATTATAAAAGAAAATTATATAATATTAGATTTGCTGTGAGATTTAACTAGATGTTTTCTATTCTTGGAATTTCTAAATATATTACTAAATACAAATAATGTTTTTTTAAAAAATAAAAAAAAAACATAATATATCTATAACTATTTTAATAGTGCTAGGCTTTGACCTTTGACTCAAAAGTTTAGAGAAAAAACTAAAACATTCATTTTTATTGGATAATTATGTTATTGTATCATTATCAATAAAAGTTTTTTTTCCTTAGGGACTTTAACTTACATGTTCATATGGATAATAAACTAAAATAACTATTGAAATTTTGTATAAAATACCAATCAACTTTGATAAATAACTTGTTAAGACAAAAAAATATTTTACAAAAACATTGATGCCACCATATTTAAAACAATGATATCTTATAAAATATAATATAATTAGGAATTAGAATTACATAACCAGCAGCATCCACATATAAACAAGTATCAACATTCCAATTCTAAGAGAACAAGATTTTTAAAAAAGATAAACTAAAATAATATTATATTGCAAATGAATTTTACATTGACTATATAAACCAATCTGTGAACTACAAATATGACCACATTCAGAATGTGTTAACCTATTTTTTTTTGTTTCTTTTATGTTTTACAGTGCCTTCTGCAGAAAACTTTTTTTCTGACATATTCCAGTACCATATCTAATTGTAGTTTTCCCATATATTCTGTTCTCTGCCCTATTTTCCAATGAAAACAGCCTTGCACTTTTTTAGAACATACTAGATAATACTTGTAACATAAATAGATCTTACTTCTAGTAAAATCATACTCAAGCTCACAATAAAACAATATTTTAAAATGTCTTGTATTGTTTATTTATTTCCTATTTCTAATCAAAGGGATAATGTTACAATTGTAAATCTATACTATTACATCTATCAAGTTGAAAATATACTGATTTGTGTTAGGATCTTGATATTGCATTTTTTAAATTTTATAGAGCATTTTAAAATGAAACTTTTCTAATGCTATTAATGTTATATTAATAAGCTGATCAAGGCACTTTCATATAAGAAATTTAATAAAATGATAGTTCTATATATGACTAATTTAGATGCAGTACTTTTATGTGTGAGATGAAATACTCTACTTTTTAATTTGTTAAAAGCAGAAGCAGTATATCAGAGTCTGAGCTTGCACTTTAGCATCAAAATCCATCTTTCTAAAAAGATATTTAAATTGGCTTACATTCTCAAGTTGATAGCCATCCAAACTAAATATTGGTGAGGATTTTTCTTTTTGATAGCTGATAAAGAAACTTTAGTTCATTGACAATTACTATATCTAAATCTTAATGTCTTTTGAACTGTTAAAAATAGAATAATAATCAGCATATTATAAATCAAAAAACCAAAGAGGTAAATTTCATGTTTTCATTTTAAATGATTAAATTAAAAATTTCACTATCAAATCTGTATCACATCTTGATCTTCATTTCATTTGCCACCTATAACAGTTCCAAAGAACATTATTAATCAAAAACAATATGAAAACAAGTATGCATCCTCGTTTAACACCAGTTTTTATTTTAAATGCCTTTGATTTTTTTTATCTATAATGATATTTGTTCTTATACCATTATGTAGAAGTTATATAATATGAATAAACATTGATGAACAAGCAATTCATTTCAAACAATGTGAATAAATGCAATCTGTAAACCATTCTTTTTCCAGACATTATTTTTTGGCATTTTTCTGGCAAAAAAAAAAACACCTGTATCTATAGTGTTTTTTGATTTTCTAAATTTCATTAAGATCATTGCTACTCATTTATCTTTAAAAGAACAATTGGTGTAATTTCTGATAATAATAATGTTCCATGATAATTAATGCAATCTTGTCTATGTATTTTATTTTCAAAAATTAAAACAATAAAAATATTTTTAAAATCTGGTGATGTAATATTAAAAGTTCATATGTTTTTAAAATTTTCAATATTTTTAGAAGTAAAATAATCCCATCGTATTTTAAAACTTTTCTAGATATCACATCAGGATTTGCAGTCTTTCCATATTTAAAACAAGCAGGAGCTGTTTAACCTAAATAATCTGGATATTTTTGACTACATTTAATACTGTATATCATTAAAAGTCATTATCTCAATGCTTGTATCAATATTCAAAAATCATTTTCAAAAATCATTCTAAATATTTTTTCTAATTATTATATATATAATGGATTTAGTAGAATTATAATGTTTCTCAAATCCAAATGTTCTTTCAAAAGTATCAAAAAAGATTTTAAATGACCATGATCAAAAATATCTAAATTACCTTTACAGTTTTAAGACATCAGTAAATTTAAGTCATCTTCAACACTTTAAATCTCTACATTTATTATACAGCTTCATATATAATTTAATATGCTGACACAATGAATATGTCTTGTTATCTTTTTTAAAATGTAAATAAATAATCAATCAAACAAGATTGAAATAAACAACTATTAATAACTATATTTAAATATTTATCAAACCGGCTTTCATCTCCATTGAGACATTTTCAAGATATTATACTATACAACATGTATAGTATAATATTTTGAAAATGTCTCAATGGATATGAAAGCCGGTTTGATAAATATTTAAATATAGTTATTAATAGTTGTTTATTTCAATCTTGTTTGATTGATTATTTATGTATTTGTGACAACATTATGGACAAATAAATTATATTGCATATTTGACCATAATAGTGATTTAAAAATGTATTAATAATATCACTGTCAGGATACTATTTATGATTCTTTTTTTTAGTGAATCCAAGGATAAATTTATTTTTACTCATACACACTTTAAAAGAATAGAATTCCATATCATAGTAAAATGATATTACTGAAATCCATTTTATTGTCAATATTACTAGAATAAGATTTATTTTTACTGCAAATATTTTAATCTTAAAGCATAAAAATTTATGATCCATCTAACAACCTACACTTATATATGCTTTTATAATGTGAGATTGTCTTATATTCTAACTTCTAACTATAATGTAATCTGTTAAATGTCTTTGTTTTGAGCTTAAATGCATTATGTTTCTTTATAGCAATTTTTCTGCATAATCAATGTATACATAATAATCAGTCCATGTATTGAACAAAATTTTAATAAATTTGAGTTTACCTATACATTATTTCCAATAACTTTTGATTAAAGTCTACCATTTTAAAATAAAAAATGTGATTTTTTAATATTATTGTCAAGAAATAAAATATTTCATTTGATGTCCTTTTATTTAACTGTTTATAACAGCATACAATTTTAAGCTTAGGGAAGATTACATTAATTGGAAGAGAAATTGATTAATATTAAATGGGACAATTTGGACTTAGTAAAATTAGAAGATAATGTGAAAAAGTAATTGATTTAAAAAGTAAATATATACTTTATTACAAAAGCATGAATATTAGAAACACAAATAGTGTGAGATGTATTGAAAAATGGAAAACCAACATTGTGGAAATTGATGGTATATCAGACAAAGTGGCAAGATTAGTTATTCAATTTAATGGAAGATACAGATGCAGATAAATCAAGTTTATGTCCTAGTTAATTTTCTTTGTCCTGAAAAAATAAAAGATTTTTATAAAGATGTAAAAATGATTTTGATTGCACCAAACAATATTTTAAAATTATCATGAATGAATTTAATACTAGAATTGGAAAGCAATTGAAAGATAAAAGTGCTGTAAGGAAATTTAGCTAAGAGGACAAAAATGAGGGAGGATCATAGATTTGTGAAATTTATAGAAAAAAAAATTGTTTATCATGAATTCTTTCTTTAAGAAAAATCCTAAACTGGAATGGATATAAAAACATACAAATGAATGTACAGCAGAATTGAATTATATTTTTATTAACAGAAAATATGCATTTTAAGATTGCAACACAGGAAGTGATCATTTATTAATGCAAAACTAGAGAGTTGAAAACTATTTTAAAAGTTTGTACTTGTTGTTTATATTCCTAAACTTCACAAATACTCAAATTTTAATGAGAACTTATTAATTGTTTTAATTAATTGACAGACATTGAAGATAATTCAAACATAATTAAGATCAATAAGAACATAATTGATTCTGTTCCAAGTCTGCAGCAAAGATATCTGCTATTAAAAAGAAAAAAAACAATTTTGCTAATAAATTCTTTAATTGAGACAAAAAAATGTATAAAAAAATGAATATAAAAACATTTAAAGATGATCCATTAAAAAAATTGTTTATCTGCAGTTTTATAAAATAGTACAAAAAAGGGTTGATAATTGTGTAAGAAAATATAACTGAGAACTGACAAAGAAAGCTATAAAAGAGAATAAAAGTTCCAAAACTATAAAACATCATCTTAGTATTGGAAAAAAGTTTGCTTTAGCAATAAAAATATAAAGTGGCACAAGAATTTTAAAATAATTTTGTAAAAATAATGAACAAAAAAATAAAGTATCTATTATAATTATTACATCTTCTGAATTGCTCAGCTTTTTGAAAGAAGAGATATGACATGCATTAAATCTATGAAGAAAGAAAAATCAAACAATTGTAAAATTATTACTGATACCTTAAAATAAGCAGTTGTAAAAATAGAATTTTTTTTGACAAAATTATATTCCAAAATGTTTAAATGATAAAGATGTACTAGATCACTAGAAAAGTGCAATTGTAAGACTAATATTTAAAACAAATGGTAAAGAAGATATTAAAAATTAGAGATTGATCAGACTTCTATCATTGTTATTCAAAATCTTTACTATGATAATTATAACTCATCTGCAGTAAATTTTGGATTCTTAGCAACTATAACATTAAGAGAATTTAAAAGTGGTTTTAATACAACAGATCACATCCAAGTATTGAGAAAAATTATTGAAAGTATCAATGAATATGAGTTTCCATTATGTTTGGATTTGAAGATTATGAATAGGCATTTGATCCTAAAAGTATTTCAACAGTGATTAAGGCTTTAGATCATCAATATATAAACTAAGCATATTGCTATATTCTAATTATATTATATATATTTTGATATATATATATATATATATATATATATATATATATATATATATATATATATATATATATATATATATATATCAAAATGCAATAATGGTAATTATATTTATGGTGTCATTAAAAATATTAGTATTAATAAGAATATAACAGAGTGATTTAATATCTCCAAAACTTTTTACAGTAATTTCACAAGAAGTATTTTTGTGAATTAAAATTGGAAAGTAAGCTAATAAAAATGCATCTAGATTTTGAAGGTGATGTGATTGTTTTTGCAAATAATTCTTTAGAGTTTCAATAAATGTTAAAAATAAAAAAATGAAAATAAAGACTAATGTTCAATAGATATTCTCAAAAAAAGAAAATTAAGATTAATAATCATGAATTTAAAAAGTTAACAACTAGACAAATCTTGGTTAGATTATTAATGTATATGAAAGCATAATAGATAAAATTAATTATAGAATTAAATTTGGATGAAGTACTTTAAGTAGAAATAATTTAATATTAAAAGGTAATCTGTTTATGTATTTAAAAATGAAAGTTTTTAGTAGATGTTTTACTGGTTCTTACTTATGGATCTAAGTCTTGGACATTTAACAAATGATCAACACAGAGACTCCATACCACTCAGATATATTGGAGAAATATATGCTAGAAATATTTGGTGAAAAAACAAACTGCTATCATTGACATCGTTTGAATAATTAAAAACCTATAATGGAGCTGTGCTGAACTAAAAGTGATAATAATAACTAGACAGTTGAAGTTTTAAGCTAGATTTCAAAAAAAATTTAAATACTTAAAAAGAGACTATCTATAAAATGAATGAGTAAAATAAACAAGTTAGATGTTGAAAAATAACTATGGATTGGAGAAGTTAAATGAAATATGTTAGAAATTTTTATCCAATACTGATTAAAAATAATGATATAAAAGTAAATAAATTAAATTAAAAAAAAAAAACTTAAGTATACTTATTTCTTTAATTATATTTACAGATTTTTTTATATTAATAAATTAAAACTTTAAAAAATCATTATTATTAATAATTTTAATTATTCTGAAATATAATTATTTTTACCATCCTTTGATATAAAATACTTTTAAAAAAATTAAAATAACATTTGACATTTAACTTGTTTATATGTGATTGTTTATAAATTTTTCTGAATCGTTGTTTATTTCAAAAACCCACACAAAAATGTAATCTTAATTTTTTTATATCTTATTTTTCCTTTTAATTTAATTCTATGTAATATAATAGCAACCATCACTTAGCATTAAGCCATTAGATGGTAGTGCCCTTTGTTGGTCTTGTCAGTAAAGAGCTCAGCTTATGTTATTTTGTTCTTGATGAATTTGTTTTTATTAATCACAATATTATGTAATAACTTCCATATTATGACCATTTAATGCTTATATAAAGTTGTACATATATATTATATAAATCTACATGACATTGAATACTCCTAGGCAATATTTTTTCTAGTGTTGACAGATTTTAATATGAAGGCCTCTTTTAAATTGTTTCTTATTGTGTAATAATTTAAATAAAAAACTGTTTCAAAGTTCTAAATAAAAATACAATTATAATCAACTAATGGTCACTTTAATTCCTGAAGAAAAAAACCGAAACAATAAAGCACAAATTTATTAAGATTTTTAAAATTATTAATTAACAAACATTTCTTTATTATTAATTCTCTAAACAAATTTGTGGTCTTGATTACAATTATTCACTCTCTATCTGTCTCTCTCTCTCTTTCTCTCTCTCTCTCTCTCTCTCTCTCTATTTATCTATTTATTTATCTATATTCCATCTCACATTGGGTTATCTTTCTCACTCTTTATCTTTCTTTTTTATCTCTCTTTTTCTCTCTCTCTCTCTATCTAACTATAATCTATTTATCTATATTTATCCATCATTTTTTCATCAATCATATATCAATACATTCTTTTATCCATCCATCTAGCTATCAATATATCCATCTATATATTTATCTATTCATCCCATTCTTAATATCCACCCATTTATCTATCCATGTATCTACTCATTTATCCAGCCATCTATTTATCTCTATCTATCCAACTATTTATCCATCTATTTGTCTATCTATATACCTACCCATCTATCTATATACCCACCTATATATATATACATTGTAGGGATAGAATTCTATCTATATACCTACCCATCTATCTATATACCCACCTATATATATATACATTGTAGGGATAGAATTGAATCCCACATAAATTAAAGAATGAAGAAAAAATTAGCAGCCCCCAATTTTTTTTGTTTGTGTGTGTGGGTCATAGATATGTAGGTATTTATATATGTGATTTTACTTAGTAAGTAGAAATAATAATAAAAAAAATATGAACATAAGAAAGAAATATTTAATTGCTTTAAACTTTTATATTTTATTAAAGGATACAATGATTTCATTTTATAATTTCATTTTGTTAAAACAAGCTAAAATAAATTGTTTAATCATTAATCTAAGATGGCTTAGTCAATAGGTAGTTTGGGATATACATGTGTGTTTGAAACAAAAGATTTGAGTATGTGAATTGGTGTTAACAGTTCTACAATTTCACTAATATAGATATCTTATATTAAGAAAAAAATTGTACATGCGTGGAAGTTGTGCAAATACAGATATCAGTAGGTATCTAATTTTTTTTTTGTATACATTTTTGATTTATAGAATTGTTAAAAAAAGAGATGAGTTTGTCAGGAAGGAAAAAATTAATAAATATTTAGTCTTTTATTTGAGGAAAACCACCAGTAGAAGTTTTAACAGTTTTGAATTGTTGATTTTTCCTGAAAGATAAGATTTAAGCGGTTTGTTTGAAAAGATTTTGAGCTGATTGCGTATCACTTGAGTATGATGACATGTAATCTTTGGACAGCTGTGGATAAAATATTAAAATTATTAAGTGAAAATGGCTGAGTTTTAAAAAGTTTTTTTTTTTTTTAGTTTTGATGACTGAAAGCAGAAAGTCAGGAAAATAATTGTGGCAAAATCAAGGAAAGGAGTATGGAAAATGACTTGGTTTTTTTTTCTTATGGAAAGAAAAAGGGGAATACAGAAATGAAGAAAATTATAGGATACAAGCTCTTCCTTATTAAAATACCATTGGGAGAAATAGGAATTTGAAAGGAACAATATTGGTTAAAGTATTGCTTTTATAAAAATGACCAAAGATGTGCAGATATATGAATAATGGTTTATCACATTTAAGTTATATATATATATATATAGAGAGAGAGAGAGAGTTCAGAAAAAAAAGGAATTTAGTTGCAGAAAGCAATAAATCTTTTATTGTGATCAATAAAAATCAAACCCCAAGATGAAACAAAAGTAAAATGGCCTTATAAGAGGCAATATAAATTATTGCTTTCATAATATAGACTCTGGGTTAATATATTAATAGCTATGAAAGACAGAACAATACACTGTTAGCTGCAGTTATTTTGTCCCAAGATCAAAGCCACTATGAGCTGGTTATAATGGCAGCTGTTTCTTGTTAACCATGCAAAAAAACACATTTAGTTGTGGAAATCCAGTTTATATCCTATGGTTCATTAAAGAATCACCATCATCTTTAAAAAAGGAAGGAAAAAAAGAGAAGAGAGAAGAAACTGTATAAAATCCCCATATCCAGCTTTCACTGATCTACTACTATTCTGCCTTTCAGAGTTTCTTTTTATTAGAAGTGCCAAGGAATTCTACAATGTTAATTGATATCTACAAGGTTTTCAAGAGATCCCAAAAACAGCAGGAACTTTTTCAAAAAATTTTTGTCATATGAAAATTATAAAAGAGAAAAAGAGAAGAGAAAGAGAAAGGAAAAAAGAGAGAACACATTGGAAGTGCAGTAAACAAGCCTGAAAATAAGGAAAGAGAAGTCAACTGTCTCAGCTAAGCGATTCTTCTCAAAAACTGAAATAGACTAGTAACATTTAGAACTTTATTAATGATTTCTTATTTAAAGTGATCATTTAAATCTTCTTCTATGAATTCAAACCTCATTTCTTTTTTTGTGTTTGTTTTTGTTTTACTTTGATACATAAATATTAAAAGTTTTGTTGTTGTTGTTGTTGTTGTTATTATGCGTAACAACACCACAAATATAATGTTGAAGTCATTAAATTTAATTTTTTATTATCCTTGAATATTTTTTGTTGATATAAATGTCTTTTATTCATTATTGTTATTTGTTTGTTTATCTAGTTATTAATATGGTAACTAGAATACTTGAGCATCTGTCCGTATATATTTGTATAATGTTTTCTTTTTACTTATTTGTATATTTAAGTTTGATGTAAAATGTTTCTTTGCTCAAAGTTTAAAGAATTTTTTTATATATTTTATTTAATAAGGTGAAGAAAAAGATGTTTTACATTATATATGTCAACATATCACGAAGTGTGTATGACTTCATATCCAAATACAGGTTAATTAGAATAAATTAGGAATAGGTCATACCAAATCTTAGATGCTCAATGGGTATTACATTGTGTAAACAGATTCATAAAGCATAGAAACACCTTTGTGAAAGTGAATACACACATAGCATGTAAATGATCATTTTATTGCATTTTACAACGTATATACATAAAGCTGGGAGAATATTAAATAGAGTGTTGTTGTTTTTTTTATTGGGTTGTTTCATATTAGACCAGGTTACATTATATAAATATGAGCACATATACTTGAATCTCTTATTTATTTATTTATTTATACATTTAATAATTTTTATTTATGTACATTTATGATTACTATTATAATTGAAGTCTTTTAGATGATCGGAAATTTATTATTAAAATAAATGAATCTTAATAAACATAATTATTTTAGTTATTTAGTTATTTTTAAACATAATTATTTTAGTTATTTAGTTAATTGATAACACATGTTGAGGATCAACATACATGATCATCATCAGGAGGGTGGTTGGTTGCAATTGTCATCAGTTTGATTTGGGTCACAAATAATAGTGAATCAAATATACATGCCTATTTAGATGGGGTGGGTATAGCTTATATTGGTTGGTCATGAAATATTCATCATCATAACTTATGACAGTGCAATGTATCAATATGAATGTTATGGTTGTGATTATCTTAGCATTGATTAATTGATTATACAGCTATATAAAAGTATCCCACATCCATAACCGAATTGAATAGAGATGTATAAATTATATGGTTTAATTGAATATTAATGGTCACATGTGGGATTTAAGATAGGTTCTAGGTCTCTCTTATGTCTCTGACAAAGAGTTTTACTCATATACGCTAAATTTATGAGTTTAATTGGAAAACAGATGAGCAAACAGTTACATAGATGATGATGATCATGGATGGTCTTTTACAATCATTGGGGGGTCAATTTGGTGATAATTCATTGTGGCACATTTGATATTGATGGTGGCACAGGGAGCCAGGTGTTATATAAATAGTATTGATGAGGATGGAGAGATTTGGTAATCTGACAAAATGGTTCTTCCAAACTTGAGATCAAGATACCAATAAGATCTGTTTGGTCATAGGTTTGGGTGGAATAGGAATGTTAATATGAGATGGTTACTATAGATACCATTCTAAATCTGTTGGCTTAAACCAATAAATTTCATGATCTAGCTAACAGATACTCTGCCTGGATATGGCTTCCTATTAAATTAGAATGTCTACATGGCTGGTAACATATAATGATAATTATCACTGGAGCCCTGAACCCTTCCACAATAATAATAAATGATTGTTTATTAGATGGTAACACTTATTGAATCATTCTGTTCTATTTGACATTATATACTGTTACAATATATATATATATATATATATATATATATATATGTGTGTGTGTGTGTGTGTGTGCATTAGTATTAGGCTCCATAAATCTAATCTCGACATCAATATTTAAATTTGATAACTTTAAGACAAACTTTTATTTTTGTTGAGAGCCTACAATTTAAAAATACCTCAAGTTTAATTATGGCCAGTTGTCTATATTTAAAATTTGGCATATCTGTTAGTTGATATAAAAGATCAAATGAATGCTACAATTTACATTACTACAAATATATGTACAGAGTCTTACCATTATTTTTATCTAATTATATCTATTTTAAAATTATAGTAAATGCAGTGTTAAATAGTTTTTAAATTTTTATAGTTTCAATATGTCTGTCGATGTCTCTTTCAAGGTTTGAAACTCATTGTCAAGTGTTGGTGGGCTACTGGTTAGCATAGCTGCCTTCCAAGCAGCTGACCTGGGTTCACTTCCCGGTCAACGCATTTGACATATGAAAAAAAAAAGTTTAAAATTCATACTTTTTGATAAAGAAGAAAATTTATTACAAATATACATTGTGTTCAATAGCAGATCTCACAATTAATTTTTTTGTTAATAACTATAACTACTTTTTAAAAAAAAAATTCATGGAATCAATCACACACAGCTTAGATACATTTAATAATATCTTGGTATTTTCCAACAGATATTTTAAGTAAAATATTAAAAGTACAAATCAGAAGTTCTTATAATGTTTACAATGACTTCTATTATTTATAATCAAATTCGTCTTTGATTCTGATTATATGACATAGATTGGACACTTATTTTCTTATCAAATTTTTAATTTCTAATTAGCTATATTTTGTGTTGTTTTCTGACAAATTTTTAGAGCACATAGAATCAAGACTGCTTAAAAAAATAATGAAGTGTTAGAGAAATAATTTTAAAAATGATGAATGAGACATATCAATGATTCTCTTACAGAAATACTACAATGAAAAGATTAGATTGAGAACAACGAATTAAATTTTAAAATAAATCTTTCATATTAATTAATTTTTAAAAAAGTATAGAATTAATGTATTTAATATTTATCTCTTGTTTCAGCAATGAAAGGTTTTTTGTCTATTATTATTCCTCACAAGTTTTAATCTGAAGTGTTAAATTCTTTTGTGTTTTCTGACATTGAATCTCTTGAATAATGGAATACTAATAAAATATAAACTGTACATATGGGATTGCAATAATGGTGAAGTAAAATGTTTATTTTTAGATGATGTAAGCAAAGAATCTTAAATTGAAAGACATTTATTAATGGGTAGATAATACAAACATTTGTTTTTCATTTCAGAGATTGGAATTAAAATATATATATCAGCGAATATATTGACAATATTATGTGTGAATGAATATATTCACTCTATGTATATAGAATAAAATGTAATGCTCAATTAAATTTTCTTCATTCCAATCAGTGCATCAAAAAATTACTAATCAATACTGTGTATTTTGCACCAGAGTTTTTTAAAGTGCCTTTCTAACCTAATATTAGAAAGTAAATGAATAAACTATTCAAGTGGTTATATTGCTAAGGAGTTCATAAAAAGTTCAAACATTGGAAATACTAGAACTGGAATTGGTTCAAGAATCTTATTCTCCAAAATCTGATACTTTTTAAAACTGGTATGCACATTTGTCAGTTCTTTTTTATTATTATGCAAAACTATAATCTTTGCTAAATGAATTTTGGGATAATTTTATTTACATGTGATGTAAAACTTATTGTATGATAGCTTCCAAAACTATTTTTTTAATATTTTCAATTTGTAATCCAAGTGATAAAAAATGCAGTTTAAAATGACTCTAACATGCTACAAATGAATTAAATAATGTTAAATTTTTAATAATGTAAAAATTAATGATTATATTTTACTGACTTAAGATTAATCTGAGTATTAATTACCTCAGTTATTTCTTTATATGTGAAAATATTTTTCTTTTATAGTAAGTATTTTGACAATGTAATAATATTGTGCAGCATTGGTGTTTTAGATGTGCATAAAGAAATTTTTAAAAAATCACAAATTTGATTGAAATGTTTTTTTCAATGATCTGTGTGGTCGCAGCTAGCCTGGTAAGCACTGTGATATTGGAGCACACACACACCCCAAATTAATTCTTAAATTTGTGTTCAAAAATATCAATAATATAACAATAATTATATATTCAAAACAAAGATGTGATGTGATATGATGTATTATGGCTTCTCCTTAAACGAAGTCAAGAATATCTCAGCAATTATGCCCAGATAAACCTGTTAGCCACTTTATTTTACATTTCCCACTTTAAATTTACCCATAATCTGCTCTATCCCATTTCCACAATATAATCTTTGTCAACTCTATATACTTTATATCTAAATCTTCCTTATCTTTTCCCAAACCCAGCATAAAAACCAATAATTCACTTTCTGTATAATCACTCTTTTCATATTTATTTTTCCACAACTTTATTATATATACCCTTTCTGTTTTCAAACATTTACATTCAATTAATAAATGCCTAATATTTTCAATTCCTTCCTTACATAATTTACAAAATAAATCACCCATATTTTTCCATTTACATGTATATTCTTTTGTAGCTAAAGATCCCGTTCGAGCCTTAAACAATAAACTAAAACTCTCCATACAGTAGTGCCATCTTGTGCCAACATGAGCAATCAATGGATGCCAGAAGGCTTGTGCATAAAATCCCTATCATGTGATGTTTAGTGGTTTAATAATTATATATTTTGCATAATTATTATATAAATATAATTAAATTTGTTTTTAAAAAGAATTATTTTAATTGATGCTTGAGATTCTATTCAAAGATGTTTCAGAAACGTCACATTTGGTCAATTTTAGCCATTGGGATTTGTTTATTCTTATCAATGCACAGAACTAACACCATTGTAGCTGCTTGCTGCAGCAGTGGCAGTAGTTATTTGAGATTGATATGTTCTGATTTCTCTTCAGAGCAAATAAATTTTTATTGTTTTCATTTAGGATAAGCAATAAAATATTATGTCTTTCTTTTGTAATTAACATTTATAAATTAACATATAAATATTTATTAGAGAAAAATATAAAATAATAAAAGAAATATTATTTTAAATAATTTTTATTATATTGAATCTATATATATAAACATACATCTTCTCATTTGACATTATATGAAAATTGAAATTGATCTGCTCCAGATATTATTATTTGTCAAACAGCAGTTACTAAAAATAAAAAATACTTTAGATCTTTTAACAATGATCAGTATGGAAAATAAAATTGTTGTGTAGTTGCGAAATTAGAAATGCTGGGTTTTGTTTTCCTTGCTTACTTTTTAGTGGTTATACTGTAACACCCCTAATTAAAAATTTCACAGAGCTTCACTGAGTTTAAAATATCTAAGTTTTATTCTTGATTATAAGTAAATGTTATAGAAATATTTTAAATAAATCTTTTATATTTAATTGGAGTCTATCTTTATTTAATTTATATCAACTATTGTTTTAACAAAAAAAAATTCATAAAAGTTTGTTAGCATTTAATGAACAACAAAATAATCAAAAAAATAAAAAGCAAAAAAAAAAAAATGATTTTCTAAAAAAAGATAAATAAAGTGAAATAGATTAAGTATAGTATTCTAACAAAAAATGTATAATAAAACAAATGTACAATGAAATAAAATGTTTGACTATTAAAATTGATAGAGAAGTATTTTGAATTAATAGACTGTAAAATGAAAAAAGTTGCTTAATAGTACTAATAAATAAATGTATTCAAGTTTCAATTTATATTTCAAATAGCTTTAAATAATATGAAATGTAATTGGCACAAGATAACTTTAACTTCTATGTATTATCATATTTTAAGTAATTTGAGTGAGGCTGCATGCATGTCTCTTCTATTTAAATTTCATGCTTGTCAAATGTCTACATGTTTAATTAAACATTTATGTAAAGATCTTAGAAAATAAATTGTAAAAATGTCATTTCCATTTATTGCATTTGATAGCTTTTTGATACTAAAAGGGATTGCAATAAACATGATGTCAAATTGGAATTAGAAGTTTATTTCCTGGCTATTTTTCATATTATTTAGTCCCATTAGCCTTACACACGTGATAGCTGGATGTTTGTTTATAAGTTTCTTAAAATTAATAACAATTAATTATGCTTTTGTATATTAGATTGTAAGTAGATTTGAGTGAATATGCATGGATAACTCCAGTGATTTAAATTTTATGTTTGCTATCATTATATCAGTTTAAACATCTATCTTTGAGTTTGATAATTTTTTCATGGGAGACTATTACATTAAATATGAAATGCATTGAAGTTAGGAGTTGGTATTTCATTATATTTCTTAGAATACACTAACATGTATAATGACAAGTATCAGTTTTTAAGGACTATGTGTGTATTATTTCATGTGTTTATTATAATATCTTAACTTAAATAAAATCATGCATGAGGAAGATGCTACAAGTTTACTTTAGCTAATATCTCTTAACCACTCTTGGATAGTTTGATTGGATGAAGATGATTTAGGATTGAATTTAAACACCAATTTTCTTGAAAATTAATCTTCCTATCTCTGGTCTCAAAGATGTATTCTTTAAAGTAAGGGTAATACTATTATTTATCTACATTGAACAACCATTGTTGAAATCACTACCTGAAAAAGATAATTCTCAGATTCTTCTATGTAAATTTTTCCAATTCATTTCATAACCATCATATAAATATAAATTATTTTCATCTCACATTAGAATGTCATGAATCTCTTAGGTTTATATATTAAATGAAACTATACTGAAAATACATACATAAGAATACTGTTTTAATAAATGTAATAACCAATTTATTTATACAAATTATATAGAATGCCACTATCAGATGATGTTCCAATATTTTGCATTTTAGATTATACACAAAATATGTTAACTTTCTAAAGTGGTTACTTTTTTTTATCAGTTTTACAAAAGTATTATTTGGTCATAGCAAATGCTTTTAATGAGCTTGACTTTTCATGTGATATGGCTTAAATATTTTCTTTTCGTAAATAATTTATTTTTCAAATTTTGTTTACCAAGTACATTACATTAATATTAATTATCTTCCAAACTCTAATATAATTCTAACAATTTTATAAGCATATTACACACATTGTTTTAAATTTAACTTATATCTATGTTCTTGAGTTTAAAATACCATGTTCCAATAATGCATTTTCCCTAACTTTTACAAATTCTTACATTAGTAGCATAATTTCTTGATTTAACTTTAAATTTTCTTAATCCTCATAATTCAATCTTTTTAGATATCATTTTGATGACATTGCTCATACAGCATAACATAATTGAAAGATTAAAAAGTACCTATGCTCATGCCATCAAATAATATTTGTCAAATATAACCAAATATATACAAGCCATGTAAATAAAACAACTTATTACATCTTTATAGACATATATAGCAAGATTTCATTAGCTGTATATGGTAAAATATAAATCATTTTATTACTAATACAATATAACTTCATTAACTCAAACTCATAAATAAGGCTTATGGTACTGGGATATATTAACTACACATAAAAAATAGAATTAAAATGACAGTCAATTCTTCTCTTAACTCATAAAATCAATTCTGTTCCATTTCATCATTTCCTCAAACTTCTAGCCCATCTTCTCCACATCACACTGATCACACTTCCTTATTTCATTCATTCATGTCACATGTGGTCTTTTTTCAGGTCTTTGAAAATCTCTTTTAGTGCAGTTTAAGATTTCAACTGTACTTCAGTCTCTTAACTCTTTCAATGATGGTAACACCTGTTTGTTCTCTCATCTATGTATTTTTTTATCATTTTCTTGTTATTCCTAACATGCAACTTTTCTTATTTTGTTGAGTGGTCTGTTGGAACACATTTATTAAAAGTCATGTGTTTTTTCACATACAGAGGCATATTTCCTTTTAATACTAAGTTATTTCTATCAAAAACACTTCAGCCAAGTTCAATTCTATGATTAATTTCATCCACTATGACTCAATCTGTATTAATAATTTGACCAAATATTTATAGTTGTTAATTTCTTCTAATTCTTCATTTTCAATCTTTATTTTCTTTTTTTGTGAAAATTCATTGAACATTATTTTAGACTTTTTAACATTTATCTTTAACTCTACTTTCTTACTTTTATCTGATAACTCTTGCAACCTTTCCTGAAATACTAAAGCATTATTTTCAAAAACAATAACATTATTTGCAAAATCTAATGATGTAAATAATCTCATTTACTTTTTTCCTTTAATTTCTCACTTTAATTCACAAAATACTTCTTGAAAAACTGCTGTAAAAAGTTTTGGTGATATAAAATTACACTTTATGCACCCTTCTCAATGTTATTCTTTGTAGTATTATTATACTTTTCAGAATATAATCATATCCTAGGTCTATATCTTGATCATCCAATACTTTAATCACTGAAATATGTGTATAGAAGCAAATACCTTTTTATAATCTACAAATCCAAAGCATAATTCCAATTTATATTCATTGTTTTTTTGCACAACTTCTCTCAATACTTGGATATTATCCACTGTTAAAACTACTTTTAAATCTAACTTGCTCTTTTTATTGATTAAAATCCTAAGTTTTCTGTAGACTAAATAAATGCATATATAGTTTTGAATTTAATTCTTTTAACCATTCTACTAGTCTTCAACTATGATTAATCCAAATCATAGACAATATTGACAAAAAATGTAAATTAAATCTTTTCTAAGGATATTAATTCCAAACCAATTTTTTAAACTGAGTATTATCTTTAATTAAAGGACAGGAGATTATAAAGTTCATAAATTCTGAAATAATAAAATAATTCTTTTTTTTTTTTTTTTTTTTTTTTTTTTTTCATGTGTCAAAGCATCAGCCAGGAAGTGAATACAGGACAATTGCTTGTAAGTCAGCTGTGCCTGACCACTCAGCCACCAACACTTAACAAAAAAATAATTGTATTTTCTTAAGTAATTCAATTTTGCTTTATAAACATACATTTACACACATTTTTACAGACTAGGGTTCAATGAATTCTATTTTATCAAGTAAGAAAATTATTTAATTTAGCTCTAATTTTAACTAATTTTTAATGTCAATAATTAGAATAGTACATCTTTGTTTTTTATTTAATTATTTATAATTCAATTCAAAACTCATTAATATATACTTCTTTTTAATACACAAGCAAGTAAAAACAGGCAAAACTCTTCATACAGTAGTGCCACTCAGTGCAATCCACAATAATCAATGAATTCCAGAAGGCTGGTGCATAAAATCCCTATCTAGTGCCTACTCATCCAATATCCCCAGACTAGCTTCTAGCTTGTGACTTTTATCAATGAAGAGCCTTGGATCTGAGAGCACTAGTCTGGGATATTTGATGTGTAGGCACTAGATAGAAATTTTATGCACAAGCCTTCTGGCATCCATTGATTATTTATCTTGCACTGAGTGGCACTACTGTATGAAGGGTTTTGCCTGTTTTAATAACAGTTATAGCAAGCATAAGAAATGGGTGATCATGTGATGTTTAGTGGTTTAACACAAGCAAGTAATTTCATAATATATTCAAAAGTACATTCACATAAAATAAAACAAGTTTCAAAATATATTTATATAAATATATTTCAAAATCTTTTATCATGACTGATTTTTCCTCCTCTATCATAATTAATTTATTATGTGAATCTATTCACAATATATATAAAATTTTGGTTTTAAAAAATTAAACTACTAGTAAAAATTAAAAACAAATTATATCTAAAATACATAGTTAAATCATTAAATAATTTATTCTTAATCCACCCTCCTCCCAAAACGTTGTCGTAAAATTCTGTCTTAAAATTGAAATATATAACGTACAGCCTTGCTACATGGCTCTCAGTTTTGTGCATAAATTTTCCAGGTGTTTTTGAATGTTCATATAAATTGTCTCTGAATTCCAAAATATTTAAAATATTGTTGACAATTTGATATTTCTTGTGCAAGATGTTGATTTCAGGATAATTAACAGTAGGTAAGAATAGAATGCATTTTTAGGATACTGCTTCAAAAGCTGAAGCAGACAATCCAAAAAAGAAAGATCTTAGCGATTTTTATTTATTCTCAATGCTTGTTTTCATTTATCATATATTTTAGTTTGCATTGAGATTTTTCTGGTGTTTCACAGTGGCTTGAATATGATTTTTTTTTTCCAAGAGCAATCTATGGTATAGATAAAAAATCCAGTAAAAATAACTCAACATATTTGAACATGTTCGTGGTATCTTCTACAAATGGAATCAGGGTGACTGGCTAACACAAGTTCTTTTTGTCTTTATATAATTTCATGAGTTAACATCTTTCTGTTGCTATTATTTTTTCACATTATATAAGAATGGAAAATAAGTGTGGATTTTTTTCACAATTTTTTTCACATTCTCATACTAGCTAGTCTTTAACATTATTCATTAATTAATTAATTAATTAATTACCTTGTTTTGAAACAACAAATTTAAATTAAAACAAAGCTGATAAGTAAAAACAAATTACTAAAAAATATTTATAAATGAAATTTAAATTTTTCTATTAAATTAATGATGAGTATTTAAACTCTTTTTTAATTGATAATATTAAAAAAATTTACTTTCACAAACAATTAAACATGCACACACAAAACTTTAATGTATCTGTGAATGTGGTAATACGTAATAAATTGAATCTTAAATTAAGTTTAATTAAAATTGTATTTATGACCAAACAAAACGTACTCTGAAATTCTTTTTTCCTCCAACTTTATACTAATCTCTATTCCCTCTGTGGCATTGATGAAAACTCCCAGTGAAGTATTCATTTATATATATATATATATATATTGTGAGTGTTCAATATATATATATATATATATATATATATATATATATATATATATGCGATGGGGGCTACAATTATGCATGTCAGAAGTTGATTGATAACATCTTTGTATAATTTTGCATAATAGTTGAGGTAAGATCTAATGGTTTCAGCTCAATTCTCAACTGAGAGAAATAAAATAAAATCTCAGATTGACTACTGAATAAAACTACTTTGTTCAGCTGGTCATTTTGTATTTGCTTATTACTTACTTGACTGCCTGAGTAAAGGATTACTGTTAATGGACTCTCTATAATAAATATCTGCTATTCAACAAAGTAATAAAAATAAGTTTTAGAAAATTATAGGGATGTATTTTTAAAAAGGAATATATATACTTCAATAATAATGCTGATGATGATTATGATGATGATAATAATAAATTTTCAGTTCTTTTTGGAAAGTTCAACATTAATGATAAAAATTCTAATTTTATTAACTTTTAAAATGTCAATTAATAAATAAAATTTTAAAAAATATCCTGAAACTTTATCATAATTTGCAGGTGAATAATATTATTTTAAAAAATTGAAAGTACAAAGGATTTTATTTTTAGAGTACTCCATACTTAAAAACTTGCTACTGCTGCTGCTACTGCTGCTGCTACTACTACTACTGCTGCTGCTGCTGCTGCTGTTGCTGCTACTGCTATTGTTGTTGCTGCTGCTGCTAGTGCTACTGCTGCTGCTACTATTACTACTACTACAATCACTACCAACACTACCACTATTACTACTACTACTACTTCTACTACTATTATTATTATTCAACAATAATCTTTATTTATAATCTAAGAGAGTTACCATAGATTTTTTTGAAGAATTGATGCACAAATTCATGATTGAATCTCAATTAATGTAAAAAAAATTTTTTTTGTTCAGAGTAATATTACAGGAGTTCTTGGAAATTTTGACTTGCTGACTTCAGATGTAGAATTCAAGCTTGAATTTTCACATATGGTGGAGTTCACTACTATCTGAGTTAGGGGCTGCTATACAATGTTTGGTTAATTGTTTGTCAGTCCCTAAAAATTTGTTTCAGTTTGAAGATCAGCAAGTATTGCATAAAATGAGATAATCAATGGAAAATAGGTGAATGACATTAGAATGATAAAACTTTGTGTCAAAATAAATAGTTCCAATTCAGAGTTTTTTTTATAAATTAGAAAGTTACCTTATGAGTGACCAAGTGGCTGAAAAAATGTCTGATGGTGTAATGCTTGAGTATCATGTTTTTAACTAGTGAAATTAATTTAGAAAAGGAAAGAAATGCTATCTGCTATTATTGTCTAGGGTGAAAGTGCATTGGGTGCATCAAAAGGCAAATAAGATGAAGGTGATTGCATGTGATATGGCTGTGTTTGGCTTTTGATATGATTTGGATTACTTATTATATGGAGCTACCAAGTCATCAGTGTGTCTGAGATGATCTGGCATATGTGATTGAGAGCTTGACAATCATTTAAAGTGTTGCTATGTTTCTTCTACCACATGATATAGAGAGAAAACTGGATTAATCCTTTGATACAGGCAACAGTAACAAAGAAAGTAAGATGTAGAAAGACATGAAAGTTAAAATGAAGAAGAGAGTTGAATAATTTTTGTTTCAGTATTGATATTTAGCATGAGGGGTGATCAGTATTAGCATTTGATATAGTATATGGTATGAATGACAGAATGTGTATTTGATATTACTACAGAAGATCATTTTATGAGCATCATTTTTAATGAAGTGGAAAATATTTAGATGATATGGTTAAGGGAGGAGGAGTCTGTCAATGAGTGTCACAATGAGCATATGCTGCCATACTGGAAAGTAGCATGTAATTGATATAATGAGATTGAAAGCCTTTTGAGCATAAAATACTTGGATGTTGTGAAGACTTAGACCATTATGGATTGATGGACAACTGAGTAAAACTGATACGGTCCTGCCCCCACAGTAGCTTATTGCATAGGGAATTAATAGTGGTAATAAATCACTGTAATTTGATAATAGGGGAATGATATGTAATCATAGTAATTATGAGTATGTTGAATAGCTGAACCTTGAAATAGAGAGAGAGATAAGCTTTAGAGAGAGAATTAGTACATGTGTGTAATAAAATCATTAAGCTTATTTTGTATTGTTAAGTCTCATGGCAAAAATACTGATGTAGGAAGTGAAATCTAAGAAGAGGCAATGATTGCCCTGAAATATTTGAGTGCAGGATTTTTTCATGTAGATGAACCATGTAGCAGATTTGTTAAAATTAAATTAAATCTATAGAAAGAGATCTATTCATTGGGTATCTTTTGAAATGTGGGCAATTGTTTTTGTGAACCTATGAAGACAGTGATATCTTTTATGTATGCAATATACTGGATGTGTTCCTGGCTGTGTAAAATTTGGATGCCTGTGATCTCTTGTCATATCTGTATTAAAAGTGGGTTAATATATAAGTTGAAAAACAGCTAAATAGTGATCCTTGTGAGATGCACTGAGAAGGTATAAATTATGGTGAGTTTTTTCCCACTGAGAGTGATACATATCTTTCTACTAAGTAGAAACTTAATAATTAAATATAGCAGAGTATAGGGGTTGTAGTATTGGTGTGCATATCAATAAGAGGTTAATATGGATTAAATTGAATGCAGATTGAGTGTCAATAACTGCAATGGGAGCATATTTCTTGCCCTCCTGGACTGAACTCATAACTGCTCTAAATACGAATGCAACCTGTGTAATGGAAGAACCTTTCTTATCAAACTGTATTTTGTGATCAAGATAATATTTATCCTTTTAATTCCTAATGAGCCCATAGAAATTGGCCAGAAAGATTGGAAATGAGGTCTGGTTTCTTTAAGAATGTTATAATGGTAATAGGATACAGATCTTTAATTTTATATGCCCTTTGAGAGAAGTAATTATCCAGAACTCAAAAATATAGAATGGCAAAGTGAATAAGATGAGTAAAGACAAAGCTGCTCACTTCATTGGCTCTGAGTGTTAATCATGTAAATCATAAAAAGCTTGGTGGTAAGTTGTACAGTCTGGAATGGTGTGTCAGTTTCTAATGGTCCAAAGAGACATGTTGGTGGCTTGAAGATATTGTCTGCTTAAAATAAAGATATATGGGATGTATCATATTCAAGTTTGTATATGTGCCACTTTCAGTTTGTATCTTATGAAGACTTTTAAGATTAAGATAGCCAAGGACCCATTATATGCCTCCCCTGGTCCACATCTACTGCTGATTGAGGTAATTTTTTTTTCTTGATGGTAAAGTACTTTTTAAGCTGATTACAGGTGTGGTGGTAGGTTTGGGTAAGCTTATATTAGTGGTGATGTTTTGGTGAGTGAGTTTATTGATGTTAAAGCATGCATGCAACTTATCAGCCAATGCTAAGAGATGAAAAATTGAAGGAGGTTGATATGTTAAATGCTGAATGTTAAAGAATAAAATGTTAATGAAAGTTATATGTGTTTGAAATTGGATCTAGAATTTTATATTGTAGCTTGTGCAGTATAATGTAAGTTTTGGTAAACAAAAACTCAGTGGTCAATAAAGGGAGAAGGTCATGGATGTTTTTTTAGTGTGAATTGAAGTGGTGTTTGAAAAAACAAAAATTCAGTGGTGAATGAAGGGAGAAGGTCATAAATGGTTTTTTAATGTGAATTGAAGTAGTGTTTCATTGAAGTTAAGAGTGAGAGTTTGTGCAGAGTGATCAGAGAAGAATAGGTGAAAAACATAGGGGAGAATAAAAACAGAAGTCTATGAGTGTAGTATATCACTGGTTATGAAATGTTAATAATTCAGTGAACAAAAATGGTGATTAAGTGAATCAATGAGTAAGAGTTTGACAATTAGGAACAGGCATTGAGATATGACAATAATCCCTGTTCCTGTTGATGGTGATGAGCAGGTGTCTATTGAGATAAGTAGCAGGTTCAATCTGAGCATGTCAGGTTGTATACTACTTAACCATTTCTTCACTTGGAATAGTCTCAATGATGAGTTAAGCCCTTGAACAATAAGTGCTGCTATTTTCAGAATCATATAAGTTTGGGCTGGATGCTGATATGATGGAGTGTTTTCTGCTGATTAAGTAGAACTATGTGATGGATTTGTCAATTCCATAAAGGTATGACAATTGTCTGTGAAATGAGAAGGCACTGGCATGTCCTTTTCATCAATAACCTTTGATTTCTTGCTATGGTAACATTTTTGGATGTCCAGGGTTTTTTGTTTGATTCGAAGTGGAGGTATGGGTGACTTGGATATAGGTAAAAAGCATGGAGATACAGCTTTCATAATTTGCATGGATGTATTATTTACTATGGTAGACATATTTTGTAGTAAATCTAAAAGATCAATAGCTGCAGGAGAGAAGCTTGCAGGTATTTCAAAATTGGCTGTTGAGTTAGAAAAAAATGAATTGATCAGGCTCTGAGTCTGAGACTGGTTATGTAATAAAGGTGGATGGTAAATGATGCCATTGATGAG
The DNA here is from genome assembly GCA_028023455.1 of Epiperipatus broadwayi. Taxonomy (NCBI): domain Eukaryota; kingdom Metazoa; phylum Onychophora; class Udeonychophora; order Euonychophora; family Peripatidae; genus Epiperipatus; species Epiperipatus broadwayi. The sequence continues at coordinate 229,784 of JAQFVV010006602.1, read as the reverse complement.
ATTACTGGCAACTGAATGGTGTGATTGGAGTTAACATAGTCACTGGATGTGTTAAGGAGAGTTGCGTGGCTGCTTGAATCTCTTGTAGAGAGTTTAGTTGAGATGTGAATGGAAGTTGCTGTGGTAATGACGGTGACTGGGAGTTTATTGCATTGCATCACAAGCTGAATATTATCATTATTTTATTATTGTTGTTGTTATTATTAATATTTTCATTTATTAGATTTTTTTGTTAAAACTATCGCTACATATATTTTTTTTCTTTTCTTTCTTTACATTGTTAATTATTTTCCAATTTTCTATGGCTCCTTTTTCATTCCTTGTCTTTTTATGTATATCTGTTATTTATAGAAGGCAAGAATATTTGAAATGTTTTAGATGCTGTGGGTTGAAAAATTATTTGGATTGCTATGATTCTGTCAATAATAAGGATTGTAATGGTACTGACTTTGTATGCGAATTTGTAAAATTCCTTTTAACAATGATACTACTCTTTCATAGCAGTCATCTCTTTCGAGTCCAGAAATTTTTGATTCAGATTATTCTTATGTAATCAGCTTATTTCTGATCAAGACAAAATTCTAGACATTTTCTTTTGCCATGGTTTTTCTATAATTATTTTTTATAGTGTTCTGGTCAATGACAGATATATTTTTATATGTTTTGAATCTGATGCTATTATTTTTCAAATGCCATGTTTACAATAATATAATTTCCAAAAAAATGTTCAAATACTAATAATAAGCTTATTAATGAATTGACAATAGATGGTGACTCAATTCCATCGTTAGCCAATATAGCTTTACTTCTCACTATATGTAAAATATATAATTGTTAATTAGAGAAGACATTAATTAGTAATAAAGTTTATCGGCTTAACATTTTCGAGGATCCATGCCTCATATTCATAGCCTTCATAAAATGTATAATAAAATATGCAAATACAAATATTCAAATGAGCTAGTATTATGTAGCCCATTTCTTCGAGATCTTGAAGCAAGTGTCCCTTCTATTAATGGCATGGATGTTTCCATTGATTTAAAATTCCTCCTTTATTTTTCTTTTGTGATCATTTGATTCTGAGCACAATATTATGGGATTGGCAGGTGTAAAGTTGTGTCCAGATTGTTTAGCATGCTCCAAGAATACAGAGGATGTGTTGCTGTTTTTCTGAGCTCTGTTAAATGTGTAAATATGTTGACCCAGTCTAGTATTGATTGTAGCTTTTGTTTCACCATAATATATAGCGTGACATCCAGCCTGAGGGCAAGCAATAGAGTACACCACATGTGGGGTGAATGATCGATCAGTGTGGTCTTTAGAGTTGTTAAGCAATCTATTAGAATTAGGTGGATTCTAACTGCTATGTTAAATTTATCGTTTAATGCTTTCATTAGTTTGTTAGATATTTTAGGAATGTAGAGGATTGTTATTCTAGGTAGATTGGTGCGAGGTACATTATTGTTTATTGTATTATTAAATTTTATGATTTTATTTTTAATAGCTTTGAATTTGAACCCTGCTGCTAATAGATCTTTAGCCAATGAGTTCATAAGTTTAGATTCAAACACACTGAATATAATTTAGTTGAACCTATGATCTGTAATCACAGTTTAAATATTGATTATTATATATTTATTGAAAATAATTCAGATTCTATATTACTATCTTCATATAATAATGCTTTAGATCATGATACTAAAAAGAATTCTAAAACTTGGATTCTATTTCAAGGTCTTATTTTACAAATAATATTATCAATAATTCTGATAATTGTTCTATTCTAGTACAAATTAGAAAAATTGTCAATGCTATAAATATCTTTTAATTTTACTAATGTGCAAATGGTACCCCAAAAACAGAATTTTGCAAAAAAAAATGGGTATTTATTTTAAGGTATTACAAATTGATTCCCCTTCAAATAACTATCCATTTAATGCAATGCACTGGTCTAAACATGTTTTCAGTATTTGAAGTAGTCCTGAAACTTTTGCAAAGTGATGCCTTTTAATGTATCCATCATTTTTTCCCCATCACTTTTAAGTCTGCAAAACTTTTTTAAGATATGTTTTCATTTGGAGAAATAAAAATAAGTCATACAAAGTGAAATTAAGTGAAAATGGCTGAAAGATAAGCTGGTTATGCTGTTCTTAATTAAAATATTTTGTACAATCAAGGTTTCATGTGCTGGCTTGCACTTCCTATTTTGCCAAAAATTGGGTGTTTTCATTTTAAACCACTATACATCACATGATCACTATCTCATACTAGCACAATAATTGTTATTAAACAATTCAAAACAAAACAACACTCTCCATATAGTAGTGCCATCTTGTGCTAACAAGAGCAATCAATGGATGCCAGAAGGCTTGTGCATAAAATTCCTATCTAGTGCCTACTCATCCAACATCCCCAGACTAGTTTCTGACTTGTGGCCTTCATCAGTGAGGAGCCTTGGATCTGAGGCACTGCACCTAGATCTTAGGATCTAATGCAACCCTCCAGCACCCACCTTTTAACTCTATTTAACTACAAAACTATGAGAATGAAATTGAAAACACTATTAATATTTTCAATCCAAGCTCAATAGCTCATATAGTCATATGGGTCTGAACTCAATTCAGTACCCATACATTTTGGTGTCTTTGGCTCTTTAACAACCATAGCCACCACTATCCTATTAGGCAGGATTGGTGTTAAACCACTATACATCACATGATCACACTATACATCACATGATCACATCATGTGATGTATAGTGGTTTAACACCAATCCTGCCTAATAGGATAGTGGTGGCTATGGTTGTTAAAGAGCCAAAGACACCAAAATGTATGGGTACTGAATTGAGTTCAGACCCATATGACTATATGAGCTATTGAGCTTGGATTGAAAATATTAATAGTGTTTTCAATTTCATTCTCATAGTTTTGTAGTTAAATAGAGTTAAAAGGTGGGTGCTGGAGGGTTGCATTAGATCCTAAGATCTAGGTGCAGTGCTCTCAGATCCAAGCCTCCTCACTGATGAAGGCCACAAGCCAGAAACTAGTCTGGGGATGTTGGATGAGTAGGCACTAGATAGGGATTTTATGCACAAGCCTTCTGGCATCCATTGATTGCTCTTGTTAGCACAAGATGGCACTACTATATGGAGAGTGTTGTTTTGTTTTGAATTGTTTTCATTTTACCACATCACACAAATGTTTCAAAAATTTTAGATAAAATGCCTGATCATAAACCAAATGAATTCTGAGGAAACATTGCCATTTGCATCAAAAGAAAATCAGCATTGTCTTGACATTGGACTTTATTTACCATTCTTTTTTGGAAGGTTAAACATGTATTTCTCCTACCATTTTCCCTAATGGAAAACGGAAATTTCATATTGTACCCATTTTTCAGCCATTACTAAAAATGACAAATAAGTGAGATACTTTTAACAAAAACATTTACTATATGGTCCAATGGCTTCACTCAATGATGATAGACATCATACTAGTGTAGTATCTCCCTGAGCCACCCCCAGAGAACAAGTCTGGGTTTTTGGATAATCCCTCATACAGAAAGAATTAATTTATAAAGCAGACTTCAATTTTTTTTTTGTTCAGCTAATTATATTGTTTTATTCACTGATATAACAATCTTTTTTCTACTGATTTAAATGTTATAGTTAAATTCCTTAATGATATCATTCCATGTCCTGAAGACTTCACTTTAAAAGTCTTATAATCTTTTTTTTTATTTCACAAATTCCTACCCTGATTATTTTGTAAGCACCAAATTATTCCTTTAATTTTAGAAAACATTGTCAATGCCCTCTTCCTTTTGTCAAAACAACTTGTTTTTCTAAGGCTGATCCAAATAAAATCAGAATTTTAATAAAAACTTTCATAATATACATATAATAAAAAGTACAATACTGTTAATAATATTAATTTATATAATAACAAATTCAGTACTCATGATTACTCTATTAACCTAAAAAATATTTAAAAAAATATTAGTTCAGAATCTGAATCATTTGTTTAAAAAAACAAAACTGGTTATGACACTGGAATAAAGGATTTTAATTTTGAAACAAATAACATGAATATTTTACTTTCTATACAACACAGTAACAAAAAAGTTGATTTTATGAATCAATCACAACTTTTTCACAACAAGGGAAATCCTCTAAAGTATTTTATAAATGGTGACCTTCTATTTCCACTTCAAGACCTCTTCTGGCATGTTTTAGACTCAATAATAATTTCCTAATGAGACTGATCTCAGATCAAAATAACAATTGTAAACTTTACATATCAAAATTTGTATAAATAATTAATTATCTTTCATCAATTTTCTAATAGCAAAGCATCAATTGGGTTGTCTAACAAAGAGTATTACTTACAACATACACATAGTTTTATTGACAATTCTAGCTGAAATTCAAATAAAGTCATGTGTATTCAAATTAACATGTTTTGTTCTAATAATGGTAGATTTTTGTTTCATTTCCCAAACATAAGCATAGGAATTCTACTTATATATGTCTTTGTGGGACTGCATTTAAAAAATTGTGTGGCTCATTGAACAGTTCATTAATATCCCCTGATTAAGTTTTTTTGCTAACATTATTCATTATTAATATTATTATTTTTAATTATTACTTGTTATTCTATATTTTTATTATTATATTATGATTTTTTATGTGTATAAACATGTGTTGTATGAAAACTAAGACTGCAACAACTAAGCAGTTCTTTAATTATAAAAATTTTAATATTATTTTTATCTCAGAAACATAGTTTTCTCATCACCTTCCAGATGATATTTTTATGGAGAAAAGCAAAAACCACTTTGAACACATATCACCCTTAAATGTAATTTTATACATAAGTATATTTCTATTTCATTAGCATCTTTTGCGGCTACTTGATGTAAAATATATTGAAAAATAATGTGCAATAATTTTTGGGCAATGTCTACATAAAGCCAACATTATCCTTTTTAGAATTTAATAAATTACTTTGTGTTTTTGAAAACTTTTTAATCAAATACAAATCATATATTATCTCTACTAGTGATTTTAATAGTTCTGATTTACATTTTAATAATACTTCAATACATTCAATCTCACATAGATCTAAAGTATTGAAAATTATTCAGTTAGTTTTGTAATTTATTAAACATAAAACAACTTAACCCCTATACTAATTTTAATAACTACACATTAGACTATATTCTTAGTAATTTTCCTACAATTGAATGTTTAACTACTTCTTCTTTTTTCTGTTCCATTGATTTATTTATTCTTCCTTAGACTTTTATATTAATGTTCAATTAAACAAAACTTATTTTTTCAGAACTATTAAAAGAAACTACAAAAAGGAAAACCATTTAAATCTTTATTTATAATTATCTCATTTTAGCTGGAAAAGTTTGTATTCTTTCTCGGATATGGATTAGTGTACAAAGTTTGTGGAACAATCACTTGATGAGCTGATTGTCAAATTTATTTCTAAGATTTTTTTAATTTTATTTTTCTGACTGGTTTTCAATCTGTCTTAAAGAAATTATTAAAAGCAAATCATTTCACTAGATTTCGCGAGTACTAATATATAATAGGAGTTGTGGACTTAATAGTGAAGTATTGAATAGCTTCATGCTCTCAGATCTAACCACTTCAGCTTCACCTATTTATATGGAAAGTAGGTTGAAGTAAAGAAGGGGTTCCCCTCTTTTTCCCAATGTGTAAGCTTGTGGCTAAAACCTGTAGAGGTCCCTACCTTCACATTTTCAACCACACATGCTTTAGGTTTATTGCCTTAGTAAATATCAGTGGCACTGTAAAACAAAAAACTTAATCTACCTTAACAATTTTGTTAATTATAGATTATCATATAGATTTTCACAAATTTAAATAAAATGCTGAAACTTGTATTTCTTATGATCCTACGTAATTTTTGTATCTGGTCAAAGCTTTATGTATTACTAAAAGAAATTACAAAGTGATAATTCCAATCTAGTTGCTGGTGTTTTTTTTTTCATTATTTCTCAGAGTTTTCTAGACAATAAAAATCTTTTACAGTCCTGTCTACAAATAATTATTTATATGTTGAATGTGTAGCATTTAGTACTTTTATTAAATCTGATATTATTGCCGCTATTAAGCAGTTTAAATTACATTGTAGTAGGGCTTTGACAATATTGCATCTTTTATTTTTAAAATATGTGCTGAATGTGTTGCTTCTTCTCTTTTTCATCCTCATAATTTATCTTTAACAGATTATGTTTTCCTAAATCCTTTAAATTTGCTAAAGTTTCACTTACTTTTAAGAATGGATCTAGTGATTCTGTGGCTCTGTCTATTTCAATTTTACACACTGTTGCCTAAATATTTGAATGATGCTTATAAACTAAGATTATTTTTAATGTCAACAAGGTTTTAACATCAGAGTAATCTGGCTTTTTACCTAGTAGATCCATTGAAACAAATCTTCTGACTAATTTTGATCATATTTTCTATTTAATTGAGAATCAATATAGGTTGGATGTTATTTATTTTAATATGTCCAAAGCTTTTGATAAAATTAATCATAAATTTTTTTTTAGAAAGCTTCACATATTAGACTTTTTTCAAAAGCTTAATTAATTGTTTTGACTCTTTCCTTGAAGACATAGTGTCTTTTATGATGTTTACCAATGAATTTTCATCGCCATATTGTTTCTTTACTGGTTGCCTCAAGTCAGTAATATTGCATCATAACTATTTATTAAAATATCTTAATGCATAAAGCTAAATGAAAATTAAAGAGAAAATATTAAATCACCTTTCTAAACATTAACATATTTCAGCAATGCCCCCTTTCAATAAATATAAAGTTTGAACCTCAAACAGCTATTTGGACTTCAGTCTTCATATTTATTTACAGAAGGTCTTGCTGAAATATCTTAATGTTTAGATGGATGATTTAATAATTACTACTTAATGTATATATTAATGACCACAAAAATTATATTTAATTTTCTCACACCTTCTATATTATGTAGATAATTGCAAAATTTTCAGGCATATCTAAATAATGACTGTTTGATACTTCAAATAGATATAATTTTTTGAAATGATGTGAAAATAATCATAAAAATATTAATTTGTTTAAGTGGTCAATTGTCTCTTAATAGAAAATTTGAAAACTTAATGTTTTTCTATTATATCTCTTGCTCTAAAATCATAACAAATGATCATCAAAGAGATCTAGGAATAATATATTCCAATAATCGCTTTTTCTATTATCACATTGATTTTATGATAAGCAAAGGTCTCAAAGTTGTATAAGCTATTTATAAATATTAAGAAGCATTTAATAAATTTACAAAAATCAAATTTTTGGTACTACCCATCATGGAATGGGGATCAGTTATATGGAATCCTCAATCCAAGACAGATATAAAATTCAATGTTTTTAACAAAATTATTATTTAAATAATCTAAATAATGAACAGTATATCATATTAATGCTGAGATGAAAAACAAGAGATCTTAAATTCTTACATAAAATTATTTCCCACCATATTTTTATGACTAAATTGCTCTCTAAGTTAAGTTTCAAAAAAAAGCATTATAATTATAAATCATACACATAGTATTTTTGAACTTAAAATTTGTAGATCTAATATATTAAAATTTTTCCCTTTACTTCATTTATCCAGAAATTATAATAAAAACTATAAATAAAGACATTTTTAATTTAGATTTTAAACAAATCATGAGAGCCATCTTTAAAAAATGTTATCTTTAGATCCATTTGGTGTATTGCTTTTTTACTTATTTGTTCATTTTATTTTTTTTCTACTGTCTATTATTTTATGCTTTTTATGCTAATCTTTACTTGTATATATTAATTAATTCATTGTGCAATCTTTAATTCACTCAATGCTGTGGATATGTGCATTAAATAAGAAATTGAATTATTATTATTATTATTATTATTATTATTATTATTATTATTATTATTATTATTATTATTATTATTATTATTATTATTATTATTATTATTATTATTATTATTTTAATAATAATAATGTGAAATCTTTCAGCACTCACATTTTAATTTGAAGTAATAATTGGACAATACACTTAAATGAGAAGTATTCACTGTTTTTAGACATAGTACTTTTTTCTGTTACTCAAACAAAAAAACAATGTGGGTACAAATCAGGATTTAATATTGTGAATTTTTATTTGAGATTAAACATAAATGTGATATAATTTTTATATGTAATTACATAATGTATTAGTCATCTAATTATTAGAATTTGATTAATAAAAAGTTAAATAATTGTTGTACTTTTTGTATATATATAAAATATGAGTCAGACAAACAATATTCTTACTAGATTGCATGGTATCAGCTTGTATTGCCAATTTTAATTAGTTGTCATCTAGTTACATCATAATTGAAATGTTATTTACATTATTATACAGAAAAAATAATTATCTAACAAATTGGAACATGCATATTATTTAAAACTTTCTACCTTTGGTATTGTTTTTATAATATTCATAATTGTTTTCTTTATTAAAATTATCAATAAATTTATTTTTGTTCGATTATTTTTAATTCATATTTTCTCCACTTTTCTACAATATCATTTTCCATAATTTTTTTAATTGTAAGAAGTTGTATTTTTCATTAGTTTTTCAAAAATATTTTTTCACTTTTTTTAAAATTTCTCATTATTTAATTTTATTTTTTTAATTGTTTTCCAATCCACATATCTAAACTCTTGATTTTTTTTTCACTTTTTCTAATTCTACATATTTTTTATTCACATAAATTTATAACGTTTCAATGGTCAACAGAATAATCTACTTCCATTATTAGTTATTCAATTTCCTAAATATCTAAAAACATTAACTATCTCTATAAATTTCTATAAAATGTTTATTTTTAATTGTTTTTTTCTCTACCACTTTTCAGCCCATTATTTATTACTATTCACTTTCATCTCAAATTTTTTACAAGCTTTGTCACTCTAACATGATTCTTATTTTCATTTTTATTATTCGCAAATTTGATACAAGTAATGTTTCATCGTCATTTAATAACTTATCTAAATATGTATTAAATAAAAAAAACTAGACGTTACTTCTGTTATACATATATAGCCTGTCTTATATTTTTTAATAATTGCCTTTCTTTCAATCTTCTTATGTGGAAGTTATTCTTTTTAAATTTATTTAATAAAATAACCTAAGTCACACTTCAAATGCTTTTTCAAAATCAATAAACTATTATGATTTTTTTTTCTCCTTTTTTATATTCCCTCCATCTCTCCCTCTTCTATTTCTTTTTATTCCTCCTCCCTTTATTATTCTTTTACTCATCTCTATAACAATTGGTGTATTCCTATTTTTTTTTGTTTTGTGGCTAAACTATTTTAATTTATTCGCTTTTTTAAAAAAAAAATTAAAATGAAGCTGTGTAAATAAATGTAAATTTAACTGGATATTATAACAAATAGTTTTTCTCAATGTATCTTTATGCATATATATATATATATGGTTAAAAAGTATCATTAATACAAACTGTCAAGCTAGCTATTTAATGTAAATTGTTATATTCTAACATACTATTAAAACTTTATGTGATTACATCTGCGCAGTTGTCAGATAAATTATGTCATGTAAAGCCTCTTACTATAAATAATTTATATTTCCTTGTTTTAAATGTCATGTTGGCATTATTGTGAAAATGTATGTATTCTGCATTTTTATTTTTAAGTATTGCTGAAATGTTATGGTCAAACTTTATCACACTGATTAGTTTTTCAAGGAATGAATTAGAATTAAATAGATCTGACAGCAAAAATTAAACACCCATTTAATTAGCTTTTGAAATTTTGGTGTGAAAGTTGAAAAAATTATTTTTAGATTTAGAATAATGGATTGATTTAATATTTTTCTATTCACAATCAATATTTTATACTTTTTACAATTAGCTTTTTTATCTATTATTTTTTATTCTGTGTGTACGTATATATACATATAACAACCAAAAGAGCATTAAATTTAAAAAATGAATGGTAACAATAACAAAATATTATATTTATATATTTAGATTTTCTGGGGAACAGATGTACTGTAATTTTTATGATTTAACGAATGGTTTACTAATGATGATAATTTTTCTGCAACATCTCTAAAATGTATTCATTTCATTACTTAAAGATTAAGAAATAAAAGGAAGTGGAATGTAATATATTTCTTAAATTTCATATTCCAAAATAATTGGTAGATTTATTTACAAGTCTGTATTTCTTGCATAATCCCAATTATTTTTCATTTAAAAAACATAGAGCAAAATAAATTCAAACTGAGATAATCTGAATGAAAAGTATATCTTTTATTTTAATGTTGAAGAAAACCACTTTTATCACAAGAATTAAATTATTACTGTACAAAAATCAAATTTTAATCTAAATTTTTATGATTTATATATTTTTAATAAAATTAAGCCAACTTTTATTAACAAACTTGATAATCATTATTTATAGCATGTATCTCTTACATTTGTGGTTAAAACCATTCAAAACAATAATAAATTTTATTAAAATTTTAAAAACAAAGATGTTTTTAAATATTTAAAAATATAGTTGACTTTTTCTATCATCATCAGTTTTAAGAAAAGAAATTAAAATTTCTAAATAGAGTATTAATATGAGACTACGTTTATTCAAAGAACTATTGAAATTAAAATCAGAAAAAGACTTGTTAATTATTTTATTCCATTTGCAGTTTTATATGAAGAAAAAATCTGATATACTAAAAAAATAATAATAATAATAATAATAAGAAAAAATCTGATATACTAAAAAAATAATAATAATAATAATAATATAAAACATTCAAAATGTGTATATAATAAATTGGCAACAATATTATTTAAGATGTAGATTAAAATATTTATTGGGAAAATTAAAATGAAGATTGTATTTAAAATGTTCTTAGAAATATAGAAATAAAAAACAATATGTTAGAAGATATTGGAACAATTTAAAAAAAGATAAAAATGTCAAAAATTGATCTTAATTCTACCTTAAAAATTAATAAATAAATAAAAAGATAAATAAGTGATATAGAGGACTGTAAAAACTCTTCATAGATAGATCACTGATAATAATATTAAAAATCTTATTTATAACAATAAAATAGAATTATTGTTTTTTATTATTTTTATATCTTTGGATCATCAACATGTTTTTTTAAGTTTTTTTTTTGATTGTTTTATATTTTTCACAATCTTTTAAAGTTACATTTTATAACTCCTATGACAGATATCTCATGCAAAGTATCACAATATTTTCTTTTCTTACAATTTGGTGCATTAGCAATAGACATTCACTCTACTATAGGATTGATTATTGTAAGCTTTAGTAATTCATTATACCAGAAAAGAATGATATCATAATATATTTATATTTCTTAGATATCACAAATATCAGTAATGTTGTTAAGGAAATGAAAAATCTTAATAAGAATGCTGATCAAAATTATTAGTAATTGTTGATAATAAAAAATAATAATAATAATAGTGAAATTTGTATTCATTATATACTTTTATAGATAACAATGCTTATCCATATCATTAAACTAGTTATTGACTATTGGCCTTCTTCAGTCAAATGCTCTCCATTCTCAAATGTACATTATAATTCACACCATATTATTTTTTTTTAGCCATTTAGCCATACAATTATTTATTTTATAATAATGTATAGGTTTGATTGCATTTCCATAATGTGTCTTTGATTGTCCTATCTATAGAAAAAACTTGGGAAAAATGTGGTGATAACTTTGCACATTTGTATAAAATAAATGCATAATATGAATAGAAAATATAGCCTCATCTTTTAGTTTTAAATATTTTATTGTTATTGCTAGATAATGATGATGATGATGATGATGATGATTATTATTATTATTATTATTATTATTATTATTATTATTATTATTATTATTATTATTATGTTGATGATGATGATGGTGATAATGATTTCTATTAATATTATTATAAATTGCTTTATATAATGTAATAAACTTGAATAATAATGTTTCAATTTATAATAGCATTTAAATATATATCTTTAAAAATGTAATGTAAAGTGTAAAAACTTATTTAAACATTAATTAAATTTTTACATAGTATTTTAAATTTTAAAAGTGAGACTATATTTGAATTGTATGTATCTAATTGTTACATCTTGTAATGTTCATTGAATAGTAATGTATTTCTGAATAAATATTAAGACTTGGTATTCAAGGCTTCTCTAGTTAAGTGAATGATTTCTTTTATAAAGGAAATGATGACCATTTTACAAGTAAAGCTATAATTAAATATTGATTTTCTGTGATTTTATCACTGACTTGCATGGCAATTCAGCCTCTATATCAAAAAGAAATAGATATATCACTTAGAAGCTAATTTATTTTATCAAAGTTAAAAAATAGAAAGAATTTAAAAATTGGCAATTTTTTGTATGTTGTGTGTGCGCATGTAACTGTCATCATATGCAATTAAGTTATTAAAATTTTTCATGCTTTATTGATCCAAACTAACATGTGCACTAATTTAAACAACTTAATATATCTGTTTAAAGAAAGTAATGTCTATTCAATTCTAAAAATATTTATATTCAGGTCAAAATTAATTTCATAAATATTCTACTTACAGTATCAATCATATATTATAATTCTTGAATTAATCTGTTAAATAAAATATAAGCATCACAAAGTAAATTTTAAAAAAATCCTATCAGAAAGGCCATGCAGTTTCAATAGAATAAATTTTCTTACAAGACTTAGTAGCATTTGTCAGAAAGGTCATGTGATTTAATGATTATATATCTAGTTATATCATGCTTATAAACTGAATTGAAATCAAATACTTGGTAAAATTTTAAAAAATTTATAAGGTTCCTTTTTAGGTATTTGTCCAATAACTAATATAGCTTACCATTTAATATTAATCAATGAATGAACATGTAGATATTATCAATTAAAGATAATTCATATAAAAGTTTATTTATCCATTCTTAAAGAAATCCATCTTTCTTATTACTGTTACTATGCTTTTGAATATTAACATACTTTGCCAGTAAGGGTCATGGTTCTTGAAATGATGAATTGAATATAATATCCATAGAAAATATTAAACACATCATGCTGCAGAATAGTTTTTGGTAGTGATCTCTTGATGAATTTGAAGCTTTGAAGATTGATGCTTCTGATAAAGGTTTTTTTTTTTTCAAAAATATTTATCAACATAAAATATGATTTCAGATTAAATACATTTTGTTCACTGCATTCATTAGAAAGAAAGACATGAAAACAATTATTTGTTAAATCTATTTTCCTATGATTTGAAAATAAATTTCTGCATAAAATATTATGTACCAAATTCTTAATTTAAGTAATTCTAAAAAGTTAAAGTAATATTTTTTTACTCTTAATTCCATATGCTTTAATAGAATATATTTTTGATTTTCCAAATATTCCCTTCTAGATATTAGGCCAAAAATAATATGAGAATTATATAAAAGACTATCTTATTACAAAAAAAAAATTTTCACAAAAAATTATACTGAATCGATTCATTGTTGAATTTAGAAGAAAAAACTGATAAACTTATCTTTCTTTATGTATTGATAAAATTATTAAAAAATTAAATAAATCCATCTTTCTTATTATTGTTACAATGCTTATTTTATTAAATATTAGTCAATCTTAACTGTTTTAATTGACCAGCAACAGTAATAAGAAAGGTGGATTTGTTTATAAATTCTTTTAAAAATTCTTAGAATTATCAAAAAAATGACAAATATATTGTAGAAAAGTGTTTTGAATCATATTAAAAGGCAACAAATAAAAGTATATTTTATATAAAATCATCCTGTAGAATTTAATCTTTTTTTTTTTGTATTATCACAATTTTTTTATAAATATGTATGCAAAATAGTTTTGAAATATTTTAATATTTTATTTTACAATTAAATAGATTATACATTTTTTTTATTTTAAAAAAGCCTAAAAGTATACTTATTTCAAACTGTTATGACCTGACTAAAAATCTAATTCAGATCAGAATATAAAATTTTCAAATAATTTAAAGACTGTAGCTGAATATAACTACTCTAACTATCTATCCATTATTGGTTGATAAATTATTATATACTTATTTTTATGTGAATGGGAAATCAAAAATGATATCAAAATTTTTACCATTTGAAGATTGAGTAGTTTTTTAAGTAAGTAAGAAACAACTCCAGTATTTCTCGTTTCTTGAAAATGTTTTTATTTTCAAGTGCATTATTTTATTATTTATGTATAAAACTACAAAACAACTTTGTTTATTATAAATTTTTCTTGTTATTAATCTAAGACAGCTAAGTTTCTGGAGGACATTTTTTTCAAAAGATCTATCAACTTCAAAAAAGATGAACTTAAGAAATTTATTGCAAAATTCTGTATATTAATATTTAGTACTTAAAAAACGACTACTAAATATTTAAAAATTTTAATATATAACAAATAATTTTAGATTAATTTTGTAAAAATTTACCAAAAAAATTCAGTTAAAAATACCTCTCACAATTTGAAGATAGGTTTTCTGCCATGATAAATAAAAATATCTGGCAGTTAGTGAATCATCAACATAAAAATAGATTATTTTATGGCATTGATGTATAATTTATTTATTATTTACCTAGTAATTATTAAAAATGGCTTTTGATTTAATATCTAACACTTTTCTAATGCTAGTTAAAATAGTCATTAAAAAAATAATTTTGCACTTAAAAAAAAACATTAGATGTTAATATTTTATGTCATGTTGATGAATAAATAATACATATATTATTTTATTTGTATAAAATGGTATTATTGGTTTATTTTTTATAATAACATATTTTAATTATGAGCTAAATACTACTATAAAATCCACTTTTGTAAATGTATAAAGAATATATTTTATTTTGTATCTATATTTATGATATACAGAGAATTTTTTCATTCATTACACTTACATTAAGTACTTTTTTTACATGATAATTAAATAATTATTAAAAGATTTCATTGACTTATGCATAAAGTTTTTACAGACTGGAAAAATCAAAAAATCAAATTCCCAAAGTGCAAGTTTATAAAAATAAGGTAATATTGATCACTTGTATTAATATTTTACATATTTATATGGTTATTGTAGAGTGTTTTTATAGTTAGAAACAAACATATCTTCTGAATTTAAAAAAATATATATTTACAGATTAAATATGGAATTAAAGATTATCAAAGGTTGATATTGTCTTCCATTTAATAATACACAGTGCACATAAATCCTTGTTAAGAAATCATTTGCAATCAACTAAAAGCAAATAAAAATTTTAAAATTGTAAAAAATAAAAAATTTTCTTCAAAAAAAATGTGAAGACAATTTAAGCAAATAAAATAAATTTTAGATTGTGTTCAAAACATTTAAAATTTACAGTTTCCTGATAGTTTTTAACAGAAATATTAGTTCATTTTCTTAAAGGCATAATAAATGTGTGTGAATATTTTTTTTAAATAGAAATTTACAATTATGGCATTCAAAATTATATTATGATTCTTATTTCCCAAGAAGCTATAAAGTCATCTGCTAAAGCAATGGTTGGTAATCAAAGTCAATCCCCTGATTGTGGACCCTAGCTTCTATTAAATGACAATCTTATATTTAAGTACTTACAGTTGTAGATCACTTTCAAGTTAAGAAATATTGTAGAGATTAGTAGAATTATCTTATATTATATTCAACGTTGTTGGGCTTTATAAAACTAAAAGAAAATGTGAATGGACAATTGATTTAAAAACTGATCATGTACATTGTAAAATCTGAAAAAACAACATTGTGGAAATTTATGGTACATTAGACAGAGTGGCAAAATTATTATTCAATTTAATTGAAGATACCAAATGTGCAAATATTTACTGTCATAGAGGACTTTAATGCAAGAATTAATGAAATCTTGAAAAATAAAAATGCTATAAGAAAATTTGATTATGATATTAGAAATGAGAGAGGATATATGCTTGTGGATTTTCCTGAAAAATAAAACCTACACATTATAAATATTTTCTTTAAAAAAATTCTATATGGAAATAAACATGGAAGCATCCAAATAAAATACCTACCAAAATTGGATTATATTTTGACTAACAAAAAATATGTATTTTAAAACTAATGTTTTAATAGTTTCAACACAGGAAATGATCATCAGTTAGTAAAATGTAAAATATGTATTAATGCAAAACTATGGAGATAAAAATATAAAACAGTATTCACACTTGATATTCTTAACTTTCAAAAATATTTCAATGAATTTAAATTACAACTTGCAAATTATTTAAAAATATTAATAGATTTTTTGAAAATGGTTCAGATTTAAATAAAATCAAAATAAAGATAACTGATATACAATTAAGAACTGCAACAAAGATAGATAGTTGGTGTAAAAAAGCAGAAATTTACCAGTAAATTTTTTACTGTGACAAGGCAATGTATGAAGAAAGGAATGAATATGGAAATATAAAAGAATAATTTATTAAAAAAAATTTAATATCTAGAGTTGTGTAAAGTGTTATGAAAAAGAATTGTTAATGATATAAAAAAATAATTGTGAATTAGAAAGGAAAACTATAGAAGATAATAAAAATCTCAATAGTGTAATACTACATCTTGGTGTTAGTAGAAAACTTATTTTTTGCAGTAAGAAGAAAAAATGTAATTATTATTAAAAAAGAAGATGACTTCAAAATATGTGTAAAAGAGTTCTATAAAGAATTATATAGCAATAAAAAAGAAAATTACATATCCCCTACAATTACTACTTCATCTGAATTTACCAACATTTTAAATAAAAAAAGAGTCATGCAAATCTATGAAGAAAAAGATCCAGAGTAGGATGTAATTATAATTGATATCTTAAAAGAAACTGGTAAAGAAATTGTAAAAAAAAAAATTGAAAAAGTTGTAAATCAAATGACTAAGTGATGAAGATGTACCAGATTATTGAAAGAATGCAATAGTAATATTAATATTTTAAAATGGTGATAAAGAATATATTAGAAATTGCAGACTTGTCAGTCTTTTATCAGTTCTATAAAAAAAATTCCACGAAAGTTACAACCTATCTACAGTGAACTTGGGATTTTAACCAACCAAAACAGCAAGCTGAATTTAAAAATGGTTTTAGTACAGTGGATCATAACCAAGTTTTGAGACAAGTTATAGAGAAAACCAATGAATATGAGTTGCCATTATGTTTTGGATTTGTAGATTATGAACATATTTTGATTTCTACAGTGATTAAAGTATTGGATGATCAATATATGATCCAGAGTATTGTCATAATTGGAAGAATATTAAAATGCAACAACAATGATACTAAAAACATTAGCATTTTGCAGCAATTTTTCAAGAAGTGTTTTGTGGATTAAAATGGTAAGCAGATGGGGTAAACGCAAATGAGACTATTTAAATTATCTAGATTTTACTGATGATGTAATTATTTTTGCAAATAATGTTTCACAGCTGCAGCAAATGTTATAAGAATTATTAGAAGAAAAAAATAGAGCTAAATATAAAAAATTGACAATGATGTATTAAAAGAAAGAAGTTAACAATTACAATACCTTAATAGATTATTAATGCAAAATGAAACATAATGGTTGAAATTACAAAATTAAACTCAAATATAACATTTTTATTGATATAACTTAATATTAAAAGGAAATATACCAATGTGTTTGAAAAAGAACATTTTTAATAAATGTGTTTCACCAGTTTATACTTATCGATCTGAAACTTGGACACTTTATAGAAAAGCAATACAGAGACCTCAGGCCATTCAATAAAATATGAAGAGATATATGTTAGGAGTAATAAGAAAGTCTCAAAAATGAAATACATAGATGATAGAATGAACATGACTTACTGACATGATTTAAATAATTAAAAAACTAAAATAGAGCTGAACTGAATATATTGCTAAAAGTGATAGTAATATCTTAAATTGTATCCCAAAATATTGTAAAAGATTGAAAACAATACTTGTTTGATGGATGGATTAAATAAGGAAGATTGCTGGTGTGGTGCAGTGAAGAGAAGATAGAGAGGGGAGAAAATAAATTGAATGTGGAGACTTTTATATTGCAGTGGTTTGATAATAGTTGAAAGTAATCATAATAATTAACCAAATGCTGCTAAACATGATATAGATACATTTATTTTCAACAGTTAGCAAAAAAACGTATTGAAGATAATTTGCATGATATAGCAATTGCCATCTGAATAATTCACTAAACTTCCCAATATTAATTAGCTTTATTCTCTTTTTTTTTAAGTGTCATAGCATTGGCTGGGACGCAAACCTGCAACCCAGGCAACTGCCTGCAAATACAAGGCAGACACACTGACCTCTCGACCACCATTGCAAGACAGCTTTATTCTCTTTTTCCATATATTTTATATTCATAGGAGATTTTAATTCATGTAATAAACTTTGGAATATGCTATGGAGCATAAACAGATTTTTAAATTTTAGAATTGGTACCTTTAAGTATGACACATATATTTCATGTTGCTAAACAAAAAAAAAACATTTAAAAAAAAAAATACAAGGCAGTTATGATTTAAATTTTGTTTCAGTAAAATGGTTTAACATGCCAGTTGATACTGTAATATAAAGTTCTTTCCATAATTATTATGAACCAAATCTGACTCTCTTATAATTCACATACTTGAGAGCTCCTCTAACCCTGAGGAAAACTAAATTAAATTAATATACTAGATATGTAATTCTATCAAACTTGTACTGTTCAAATTAATATAAAAAGATAACAATAATACTAAGATAAGTCTTAAAAAAGCTGAGTTAGCATTCAGAAAACTGCTGTCAGAATCGTAGTGCTGAATAGAACCGTGCTGTTAATATATATATATATGGTGGTGAATATCACTTCTGTAAATAAAACCATTTCATTTTTTTTATAGTGGGACACAAGAATCTTTTCCATTGACAGAATGAGGATCCTCTGCAACAGTCCAAACCTCCTCATATTTTCCCTTCCCACCATACATCTTGCATCCACCATACTAACACTGGAAGAAGAAAAAATGTGCCCCACAGCCAGCTCATAGTCAAAAAAGATTGATTTGTATTTATTATTAACTTAGCTTTGTTATATAAATACTTGTTCTGGGTAACTCTCATTAATCTGTTAGTGTGAGCCTTCCCATACACTCCAAGCCATAGGCTGAGGCCGGACATAAGATTTTATATACAAATTAAGGAAAAGAGAGAATATGGGGAGGCTTGGGCTGTTGCAAGGGATACTTATTCTGTCAATGGAAAATTTTCTGTGCTCCATTATCAAAAAAAAGGAACAACTAATTTACATACTGAGCCTTATTTACATATTGATCTTCCATCACTATATATATATATATATATATATATATATATATATATATATATATATATATATATATATATATATATATATATATTAATGGCACAGCTCTATTTGCACTATGATTCTGGCAGAAATCTGTCAAAAGTTAGCTCAGTGCTTTTAAGATTTATTTAAGTATTATTGTACCTTTTCATATTAATTTGAATAGTACAAGTTTAGTAGAACTACATAATTTTATGAAAAGAGTGTAACTATTGAGATTTATATACTTAGATATGTTGAAAGTAATCCTATCTATTTTTTCTTACTGTAATAAATTTAATAAACTTACAAAAGAAATTATTAAAAGATATATCTTTTGAAGATACCAAAAACATTTCATAAAAAGCTGGGACAAAACAATAATACTCTTTATTATTGTTATATGTTTACTAATGGTCTTATAATTGGGAAACTAATAATAGCTTATTATTACTAGAAAAAAATGTGAAAATATCATAGATAAAATAACCATTATGTCATCCAGTCAAAATGTCTAATCAAATCAATTCAAATATTGTAAATATAGAAATTCCTTTCAAAAATTTACTGACATTGAACATGAGACTGATAATCTTAAATTTTAAATAAATAAACTCAATTATAAGAGAATCAGAAATTCATCATCAAAACAGATCTTATAGTTTCTTTTTTATAATATTTCTATAAAGTAAACCTAATAAAATCAGTAGATAATACAATTGATTTTTTTTTACTATCTTGTACTTGACAAGACAAATCATAATTGGAGATATTTTTTATTAATAACATTCATTCAGAAATACTTTCACAAATTTGCACAAAAATTAAAATTATAATTACCTTAAAATTTAAAGTTAATTTTAAAATTTGTTGATTCTCTATAAATAATTGTCATTCCTACAAATTCTTTGAAATAATAAATTGAACATAAATTTTGCAAAATAGATTGAGAACCATCTATCTTTACAATAGGTTACATTCAGACTAGGTTAAATTGGCTATAAAAGAGTTTTAATTTTAACTATTGACAGTAAACAAAAATTTTAAAATTAATTAAAAACTAGTACGACCTTTATCAATCTAACTTTAGCTTAGAATTCTATTTGGAAAAAAATAGTTCATTTTAAAGGTCATTACAATTTTTAATTCTGTAAAACCATTACTTTTTTTGATAATCATAACAACTAAAAATTTCACATTGTGTTTTCACACAAATTTTAATTCTTTCATCTTCTGTATTTATTATATTCATTTGCAATATTTCCAGAACAGAATGCAGAAAATTTATCTACAGAAAAGTTTAAAATCTTTTCAATTATTAAAACATTATTTTTAATCCCACAAAGACAATATATTCAACTTTGCCATTAAACAACAGAAAGCATCTCCTAAACTGAATGCAATCTTCTGAAACAATAAACTGAAGCATATTTCTTCCCATGTATTCCTTAAATTAATATTTCTTTTATTGATGTTCAACTAAAAAATATTTTACAATTTGATATTAATGGATTATGGCTTATCCAAGAAATGATTTTGGACTACAACTTGAATTATTTACCAAGGTATGATACAAAATAATTTCAGACATAATCTCCTTGGAAAGTTTGTTAGCACTATTCTGAAGTTATAGTGCAACTACTCTAAAAACAAATTTTTACACTGGATAAAAAATCATTCTAAAGTCTTCTAGGTATGCAATGAAATATTACTTTGAAAAATAGTATTGACACATTCAAGTTCATTTACTCTGGTAAGATTTATTTCTCCTTTGATATCTTTCTCCATCAATTAATAGAAGATAAGTTGCCTCACAGAAACTGCTTAAAAAATATTCATTATTATATATATATATATATATATATATATATATATATATATATATATATATATATATATATATATATATATATATATATATGCAGAGATGATTATATGGTGATTCTGACGGGCGCCCGGGGGGGAATGATAGAAATGTTTTGAAAACATGAGGTAGTGTTTGATCAGTTTATACTCTATACTGAGGAGAAAAATTGAAATATGATTGGTGAAATAAAGAGGTATATTTTTTTATAAAATTTTATATATATATATATATATATATATATATATATATATATTAAGAGATGATCAACTAATTTTTTCCCAATTTCAATATGTTTAAAATTATGGATGCTTATTAACTTCAAAATAATCGTTTGACATCTTTGTGCTTGGCACTCTAAATGTAAACAACATGGTTAATTATTTTCCAATTTGTGTATGCAATAGCAGAACAGAATTGAATGATTCTTGGTAAGAATATCTACATTTTTTATAATGTTTGTAAATAACTAATGGTTATTTTTAAACAAGCCAAGCATCATATAGAATAAATAAATTAATTAATTAATACATTTAAAAATCAGTCTTTCAAGCTATTGCTTTTTACAAGTGTTAATAATAAATGAATACTTTCATTCCCAACACAAGATATAGTATTTATGAAAGAATAAAATGAATCCACTTATTCTTTCCAACCCAAACGCTTATGTATGGGCAAATCTTAAGTACTGGAAATGAAAGTGCATGCACAATAGCTTGAAAGGCTGATCTTTAAATGTATTACAATTATAAACATAGCGCTATATAAAATAAATGCTTAATTAATTAATATAAAAAATATTTTTATATATAAAAGTAATATATATATATATATGTTATCTTTCTGCACTGATTTTATAACTATATGAATGTGTGTTCCACAAATATGTTTAAAAGTTGTAAAATATTGCTGCTAATTTAAAAGACAATATACACACCTCAGAAGAGATTGCTGCTTTTACTTTGGAAGTCTTTGTCCTTTGCAGATAGATGCTATTCATTACTTATAATTTTATATTTTTGTTTTTTTTAAGTCAGTATTGTTTTTTTTTCTTTTTGAAAACATTTTATGTATTTGGGAAATTTGTAATTAATTTTGAAAACTTAAAAACACATACTTTTTAAAAATTACTTTTTGTTATACAAACTTATTCAATTTTTATTTAATTGAAAGAGAATTTTATAAAAGTGACAGAATTTTAAAATAATGCCTTTGTTACGCAATGTAAATTCCACATCCATGTCAGTTTGAATTAACAAATTTCAGTTTCTTTAAAGACTGAAAAGCAAAGATAACTTCATATTAATAATATCTGCCATCTTAAAAATTGGTTGTATTATTTTGACGAATTGTGGAATAAATAAATCGAACTTGTAAAACCATTTTTCATATTAAAAAAAAAAAAATACATTTAAACATTTCTTTTAAATCCAAAATGACAAAGCATTTTAGAAAAAAAACTTTTTAAATTATACTTTAGAATATGTAAAAATATATATTAATAAGTTTTGAATTAAAACAATATATATCTGAGAAAATATAGTTAATAATTATTGCATGTAAATTAAACATTTCTTAATATTAAATTTATATCCATTTTTAAATATACATTATTACTGCTTTGCTACGGTATTTGATAAAAGTAATGACTCTAGTGAATCTCAATTATTGTAAGACATAAGTTGGTAACCGCAAAACAAATGTCTATATTTACTCATATTGTGTTATAAATAAATTGAATACTGCAAACTTTTTAATCGTGTCTCCCAATGCAAATTCAGTCTTTCTTCCAACTTTTTAGCTACTTTTATTATCATTCAAAATAATATATATATAATGAGGAAAAAAATCAATATTGCAATGCAATTATTTTTTAAATAAAATATTTTTCGTTGTTCTTTAGATATATAAGATTCCACTTCTGTAATATTGGTTTTCTGCCACTAAAGTCCTGCTGTGATTTCTTTTAAAAGTTAAAAAAGTTTAAGATTGTCTTTTGGTGCAATATATATTTTTAACTTGCAAGGTTTTATTAAATTTCTGATGAGTTTGAAACATGTCCAAGTGGAAACAATTTGAAATTAATAACTGTCAAGATAGTTTATTGAAAAAGTCATTGGACTTTTTTATATATACACACACACAAATACATACAACATACAAGTATGATTATCAAATGTATCGTTGACTTGATTATTGTAATTGCAAGACTTATTTATTAGAAATAACTTAATCACTATATATCAATATACCCTTCCCAGATTTAGATATATAGAATTGTGTGTGTTTGTATTTTAAGTAACCTTGATTTTTAAATTGGAAGAATCAAGAATTTCTTTTTACAATTTTTCACTTTTAAGGCATTATATGAAGAGAAGTAAAGTTATTTTTATGTATTTACTCAATTATGTTATAATTTGTAGATTTTACAATCCAAAACATAACGACTCGGAGACATTTATGCTACTATTAGTAATTTTATGCCAAAAAAAAATTAAAAATCTCTATGATTTTTAGTCATGGAATATTAATTTTAAATAAGTGATTTCTAAATAATTTATCAGAAATATTTAAATATAAAATAAATTTATTCAGAAGGGGGGGAAATGATTGCATTTTACAGGCTTTGAAATATGGGTCTGTATGTTGTAACTAATATACTGTTATAAAATAACGAAATGGTTATAGGATAATGTGAAGTTCAAGCATCATAAAAAAGATTGATTTCCTATTCAGAAACCATTATTCCTGAATTTATCATTCTATAACTTCACTAAACAAATAGAGAATTATTATAGTATGTCAAATTCTTCAATGCCTTCTAAACTTAAATCTATCAGTTCTGATAATAGTAATATTGATTCATATTTTTATCTCAATCAAAGCTTTTTGATAAAGTTATATAAGAAAAATAGCTGCATGTCATATCTAGTGAATAAAGTGAATATCTATAAAATGTAGTCTAATATAATATGATGTAGAATAGTTTTCATTAGATGAAAACAAAGTGCCACATTTCCAAAAACTCTGTTAGTCAAGTTTAAGCTAGAATTAAACATTCACCACTTTTGATATATATTTATTATACTGCAAACCTATTTACTGATTTTTATCTACTATCCTTTTTCAATCTATTATTTTCCCATCATTTTCTCAGTATTGACATTTTTTTTTCCTATCCCATTTTAATTAAAGTTGTTGTCAACTCTAATATATTTTTATCATTAGCTTCATTCTCATTATAAAAATCTAAGAAAAAATTTAAAAAAATCTCTACTTCTTTCACTCTTTTCATTTTATGTTCTTTTTCATGTTCCATATAGTTTCATACTGTTGATTTATCAACATTTTAAAAATAAATTTTCTATATTTTTTCTTTCATCTCCATACAAAACTACATCTACAGTCCAAATTCTTATGCAATTTCTATCTCCTTTTCTTAGCACCCAAAGCTTCTATTTCTTCACAAATAACAATAAGCTTTTATATATATATCCTTACATAATTTATATAGTTTAACATTTAATAAGATAATAGTGACCTCTGTTTTAATTTCCAACTAATCACATAAATACTATTTTAATTAATAATGTCAGACAGCATTATTGTTTCATAACTAATTATATTTTCTGACAGTTAATGAATTACTAAAGTAAATCCATCTCAAATATGCTAAGGATTTGAAAATTCAAAGATTGTAAAATTTTAATTTTTAATTATTTTCAGGCATCTTAGACTTTTGGGCAATGAATGAATATGTGTATTTATAAATTATATTTTAAAGCCTAAAGTCAAATTAATTCGTAGAAGAAAAGATTTTAGTCGAAACTTTTTATGATAAAATTAATAACTATTTTTAAAAAAGATAAAGTAAAGAAAGTAATAAAATTTGTATAGTACTATAAAGAAATTAAAATGAATCTTAAAACTATTTCTTATTAGTAACAAATGAAATCTGTTTGATTAATTTGTTAATGCAATGAGTTACACAAATAATTGGATATCTAATTTTAACTCTTGCTTCTCGTCCATAAAAATTTTTCAGGTTTGAATGACATATTACACAAGTGATATGCAATGTCTTAATAGGTTGTCAATTTTTTTTAGATTAACATTAATGTGTTTTGATACTGACTGTAATTAGATAGCAGTTTGTCTTATATTTTTATTCAGAATGCAATATAATATTTATTATTATTATTTAAGTAAGTAATCAAATGGTTGGTTGTTGAGGAAATTATTAACATGAGAAATGACAGACTTAAGTTGAATCCACAGATTTTTTATTCTTAAGTTTACCATTTTATTATTGCACTAAGACAAACAGGACATAATTTAAGTGATTGTATTCAAATATGCTCATCAAACATACAAATTTAATTGAAATGCATAAATATTATGATTTTTATTAAATAGAAGATTTAGAATTCTAAACATTTTAAATTCTGTAAAAAAAAATTAATGCAGCACAACTAGTTAGTGTAGAAATTAATCATTTATGTACTGATATCAGATTTAAAAAAAACAAAATTAATATGAGTGTTACTATTTCAAAAAAGAATAGTCAGTCTAGTGATTTAATTAGTGCCTTTCATTTCTGATTTCCAAATTTGCAACAATTCATCATAATAAGCATTATTTTGTTCGAAAAATGGGCTTGTAAATTGTTTGAAAAAATAATTATTCATTTTTACTGGATTTATTATTGTAAGCAATTTACAAAAGAATAAACTTATTTTTCAATTGAAAGGTAATTATAAAATACAAAAGAAAAATAATTGAATGGCTTATTTATAGGAGTTCAGAAAAAATTCAAACACTAGAAGTTACAATTGGCATTTGCACCAAACAAAAAAGGCAATCGAAAAACTAATAAATATAAAAATACATTAGCCTCTATAAAAAAAAACATATTTATTAATAGTATTTTGAAGGATTCAATGTTTAGTTGAAGAAACAAATAGTACATTTTCATAAATGAAAAACATGGAAAAGTAAAATATTTCAAGATGATTAGTTCAATAAATTATGAAAGATAAAGTTATCTAGTGCTTATGATTTTAGAAGCAAAGGGATTCATTGTAAAAAATTAAAATCAAGGTTATTGATAATATTTATGGAAGAGGTGACTCAAAATAACTTTACATGTAATTGGAAACAACTGAATGATTCATTAAGATGACATCCAATAATTGAAGTATTAATTGAAAGTGATACATTAGATATAAGAATATGTTTATATTAAGAAAATTTTGTCTTTTAATGCAGAAAGAAGCTACAAAGGAAAGTGATTTAAAGCATCCAAATTTCTGGGAAATGAAAAGATAAGATTATATTAAGAGAGATTTTTCAAAAAAATAATAAATAATATTATGTATAAAAATATAAACTTTTTAATAAATCACAAAATTAAAAATTAGCTTGAAGATATGAAGATATATTAAAACAAAACAAAAAATGAAAAAAAATTTGAGAAGAATTAAATTTAGCTAAACAAGCATTATTCTTTTGTCTATTTTTTTTTTTTGGAGGTTAATATTTAATAAAGAAGCTAAAAATATCTCAATTGAAAAAAATCAAAAGAAATCAATTGTTAAAAATTTAATGTATAAAACAGCAGAGAAAAAATGGAATTGTGAGAAAAACATTATTTACAGATAGAATATGTATTATGTAATTGGAGATTCCTGTTAAACAATTCAATTATTAAGTTTAATAATCTTTTGTAAAAATGAAATTTTTATTTTAGAAAATAATTATTACTTCTTGTTTTTTTTTTTTATCTCATCTTTCTAATGTGCATTTTTGTCACAAATAAATCCTATAATGTGTAATAAATATATATATTTATGTATAAACTATAGTGTCAAAATATTTATATTTCTTTATAATCTAAGTAATTAACTTTTGATGTGCATAAAACTGATTGTATATAGTGATTATATATTGTTTCAATTATATAGATTAAATGTATACTATATAATCTATCAAATTATATATACTAATAATATGTAATAATTGCTCTGATTAAGTTCCAATATGTCAAGAACAACACTTGCATTAGATCCTAAGATCTAGATGCAGTGCTCTCAGATCCAAAGCTCCTCACTGATTAAGGCCATAAGCCTAAAACTAGTCTGGGGATATTGAATGAGTTGGTGCTAGATGGGGATTTTATGCATAAGCCTTCTGGCATCCATTGATTACTCTGTCTTGCACTGAGTGGCAATACATATAGAAAGTTTTGCCTGTTTTAATAACAGTTAAGAGCAAGCATAAGAAATGATGATCATGTGATGTTTATCGGCTTAAAACTAATCCTGCCTAATAAAAAAATTGGTGGCTATGGTTATTAAAGAACCAAAGACATCAAAATGTATAGATACTGAACTGAGTTTAAACCTATATGACTCTATAAGCTGATGAGCTTGGATTGAAAATATTATAGTGTTTTTAATTTAAGTCTCATAGTTTTGTAGTTAAGCAGAGATAAAAGGTGGCTGCTGGAGGGTTGCATTAGATTCTAAGATCTAGGTGCAGTCCTCTCAGATCCAAGGCTCCTCACTGACAAAGGCCACAAGCCAGAAACTAGTCTGTGGATATTAGATGAGTAGGTACTAGATGGGGATTTTATGCACAAGCATTCTGGCATTTATCGATTACTCTGGTTTGCCCTGAGTAGCAATACATATAGAAAGTTTTGTCTGTTAAGAACAACACTTTGACAACATCTTGTATACACTAATTAATCAAGCTTACATTAGATGACTCTACAATAGCATGAAAAGAAATATTCTAAAGCTATATTAATTTAACATTCTCTAATATTAAAGTAATCTGTTTGTCATACAGAGACACTACAACATGTTATTGATAAAGCTCTTTTTTTTTGTTTACAATGTTTCCATTTCTTTAGAAAAACTGATTTCTCTTAAATAAATCTTTTAGTACTATTTAACTTTTGTTTAAACAAATAATACTAATAACTGATACATTTTTAAATTTTTAATTTCAATATAAGATTATAAAATTTTTAAACATACATTCAGTGAGCATAAAATTTACATTGTAATATTTTTTATGCTTATTGAAGTTATGAAATAAATTTGTTTTAATTAGTTGAAAAATGCTATAAGTCAACAAATGATAATTAAACAAGTTATTGTTTTACTACCATTTATTAATATTATTTTATATTAAAAGCAATAATGGTTTAATATAAATTAATATTAATAAAATAATTTTCCCATCATGAACTTATTGTTCCATTTATGTTAGGTAGAATAAAGACCGTATTTAAAAAGTCTTTCCAATGAGGAATTATGAAGGCAAAAACAAAGCTGTCAATTTCTAGTGATAAGGTTAAAATATCTAACTATTTACTTACCAACCAATAATGGATTTATTTTGATAGGATGTGATCCATTTATATTAAAAAATATTAAACCTAATTGGAACTTGGAAAAAAAATCCATATTCGATTTCCAAGTTATGGGTGTGGTATAAATGCATTCATAGGGTAATAGAATAAAAATCTACATTTTATAAGATAACCTTGGTTCAATTCTGGATCAAGTAAACTTGAATTTTTTTTCTAGGCTTGGTTATTTTTATCATTTAACCACCAATAGCTATTTCAGTTAGATATTCTCCTATGAAAGACTGTTGGAAAGATATTTATTCTGCAGCAGGCTATTTAAAAGTTGTTTTAGCTGATATCAGGTTATAAATATAAAAACAACATTAGAGCTGCTAATATAATAATAGGTCATCAATTGCTTTGAGAAGTTTAATCCATTCAAAAATATTCATTTGTGGAATCCTCTCATCAAAGGTCAGTGAGAATTTATAATTTTTTTTTGTTTATAGTAAATATTTTTAATTATTTTTTTTTAAATATTTTAGCAAATTTATGTTTTCACTCTCTGTGTTAATTTCAGTGCATCATTTCTCCTAAAGTAATCATTAATCTCATCATTTGAAAAAATCATTTAATACTGATTAAATATCAATGTTCAAATGTCATTTAGTTTGGTATAGAAACGTAATTCTTTTATGATGATTTTCTTTTCCTTAATCGAGATCAAAGTTTTAATTAGGGTTGTTGCTAGATCACTTGATTAGAGTTTTTTGTGCGTGGCATTACAGAGGGGTTTTTTTGTGAAAAAATTTTGATAGCAAATTAAATTATTGCCGAATTTTTATTAATTTATATTATTTATTAAAAATATTATTGTTTGGCTGAGAAAGATTTCTTTTTATTAAATGCAAAAAGTAATTTAAATATAGTGATAGAGTTATGGACTGAGGGATAAAAATTGTTGGATGAAACGTAATCTTGTACTTCTAATGCTCAAAATCACATAACTTTTCAATGATTAATCATTTGAATATTATTATCAATGAGTGAATAATTATTATCTTTTTGTTTTATACTTTTCTGCATTTTGATCTCAATGATGAATGGTATATTGGTTGAAAAATAGATTTTATATTTATTGCAAGTATTTATTCTTGTATATAGCTGCAGTGTATTTGTTAAAGGTAATTTTTTTACGTTTTTTTTTTCTTTCTAACATTAAATATGGTGTTTCATAGTCATTTATTTAAATTTAATAGAATTGATATTGCTGTATTTTTGTCATTTATTTAGCATATAGCATTTAATTAATGGTATTATTCTCTATATAAGAAAACATATTTCACTACTTGTAAATAAAAAAAAAAAAAAAGAACATTATTAAAGATCGTTTTTCTGTTCTTGATTAAATTTACTTTACTTAGCACTTTTAAAGAAAGTACATTTAATTAACTTAATTAATTCAGATTTTTTTTAAAATAAATTTAGTATATGTTTTAAATAGATTATGTCCTATCATGTACATGAGAGGTCAGATTGACCCTAGGTCAACATGGGTGTGGCAAGAATCTCAGCCTCAGGGTGGCCTTTGAGCGTTCCATCATCAGATTTTCAATTGGATGGATGGTTGAAGAGTTGGAATGTGAAGTCGATTAAAGCCTGTCCATTATTAAAGTATGAAGATTAGCTATCTTAATATTTATCTGAGCATTTATTGCATATATGTGTGGAGATGATAATCTGAAACTGATGATTTTTGGTTTATCATGAAATATTACATTGGTGATTATTTATCTTTTCAACATATATGTGTTCAAGTGTATCAGTGATATAAGATAGAATGATAAATGGTGGTTCATGTGAAAGTCTGTGCTCATATACTCTGTATATTAAATAAAAGTAATTAAATAGTGATGGTACTCTATGCTGCAAAGATTATAATTTATTTAAAAATTACAGCTTATCATTGCTTTTGACCAGGTTGGTCATATTCATAAAAATAATATAGGTTTATATAAATACAATTTATAAGTTAAATAATTTAAATATACCATTTATATAATAATCCAGTGCATAAAACTTTCTTGCTTATTATATTTATGTTATTTGCAATAAATCAAATCTCTTTATATTTTCTTTTTCAATCATTGTATTCAAATGCAAATAATTTAATATTAAGTGGATTGAAATTGTGGTCAGATTTGATTTCATGTTCCAAAAATATAGACTTAATATTAAAGTCCGTTTTAATGCATTTGTATATATATATATATATGGTTTACTAATTTTATTCCGTTTTATATGCATTTGTATATATATATATATATGGTTTACTAATTTTGTAGTGCAGTTGGCATGAGACTCACTATAGTAATTGCATGACATGTTGCTTCATTGCATTCAATTTTATAAACTATTTGGAGAGTTTAGTCTGAAGATAATTTGTTTTTAGTGCTGTTAAACATTTGATTAAGATTTGGTGGGGTTGTAAAACTAATATTGAATTCATTTGAGCAGATTCTTTTCATCCTTTTAGATATGCATGGTATAAAAGAAAGGCTGATCCATGTATTAATATTGTTATTAATGTTCCTAGTATTTAAAGATGAATAGAATTTTTAAGAGTTTAATTTAATATATTAATATTAGATACTGAACTGACTTTTATATAATTTTCAATATTGTTTTTTCTGTCTGCTTTAAACTTGCATAATTTATAGTTTCTATACAAAGAACAATTAAAGCCAGCTAATTTGTGTGAAATTGGAGTACATGAATGCAAGTGAATTAAACTATGAATGTTGATGGCTTTTATAAACATTTTATAATTAATTTGTGCATTTAAGTGGTTATTATATATATTATATATATATATATATATATATATATATATATATATATATATATATATATATATATATATATATATATATATATATATATATATATATATATATATATATATATATATATATATATATTATTTGATGTATCTTCATTTTTTTATAGTTCAAACCAAAGAAGATAATTGACTTAACTCATCCCATATGTCAATAATGGTTTTCTGTTCAACATAAATAAGAACATAATCTACATAGTGTATATACAAAGGTGATGCTGCTGTGTTGAACTTTTTTGAATAACTGTTAATTCAAATTTGTTTGATACTATATTACAAATTATTCCTAAGTTTACTATAATTTGAAAAATGTATACATCAGACTAACACATGGTTTTCAGTTAATTTTTTTCAATCTAGCTTATTAATGCAACACAAAACTATTATAAAGGTTATTAGTTGTGAGAGCTTTTAGTTTGGCACTTGTCAATCAAAGTGTAATAATTTGATATTGATAAATATTAAACAAATAGTAAAGTTATGTGTAAGAGATTGTAACCTGAACCAATTAATGCTTCAGCATGAATTACATTGTCATAAAGAAGTATTTTCAATATGTCTTTATTTGCATGTTTCAAGAATTTATGATGAAATACATGTTTTAAATTATCTAAAAAGATATTACACATGGAAAATAAAAAAAGGTGGATTAAATATTCCTTGTGTTTATGAATAATAAAAAGCAGATATATTAATCTTTCACTATGTTAAAATTTACATCTGGATGGTATGATCTGATAATCTTGAATCTAATAAATGATTAGTGTTAATTATTTTTGTCTAAATAATATATTTGTCTAAAGTGAATTATATCAAAATTGTGAGTGCAGAAAGTATATCACTAGTAAATTAAATTGTATAATAAAAATAATAAATTGTATATTTTTAAGGAATTCTATTTTTGTAAAAGCTAATATTTAGTATATAACAGAATTTCCAAACAATAATTGAATTTATGCCTTTACCCTTTCATACACATATATCAAATGTAGATGTATGGGGGAGATGGGAGTTCTCATATTTAAAAAAAGGCAAGTAATCATTAATACAAAAAAACAGTAAGTAAATGATATAAATTTAGTTGTTTGATGTTTATGCATAATATTCAAAGTTGTTTGCCATGTTTCAATAAATTCTTAGTTATTTTCTTCAGAACAGTTTATTATTATTTGTTTGTTGTTAATTCAATCATAACTGCTAAAAATATTTATTAATAAAAAATAGGATTATTTATTATTGCCAATTTTTGTATTTGCTAATAAATGTAATATTTAACTGATTACAAGATTATTTTGCTTTTTTTATTACAAAATAAATATTCCAAAGAGATTGAACATTTCAAATGATATCATTTAGAATCTCAGATTCTGGAGGGGTATCATTCAGAATCTCAGATTCTGGAGTGGAAGGTCCTTGGATCAGTCTTGGTTCTGGGAATTCTATCATTCTGATTTCTTATGAACTTTTGAACACTAAGCCATTCAATTATTTATTTTAAAAAAGTAGATTCTTCTATTTACTAATTATAATTCACTTGCTTTTAATGCAATTGAAAAAAAATATTTTAGCTTACTTATCAATTATCATATTTTTATTGTTACTAATACAGCTACATAATTATATAAGGATGTTGTTTTTTTAACATTAATATTATGCTTGTTATTGATTTAGAGCAATATTATATGTATATTAATTCTAATATTCTCATGGATAAATGATGAAAATCATATTATCTCTGGGGGCTTCTGAGAAATAAAAAATTTAATAGCTAAATAGCTGATGTTTCAATACAGTAATAAGTACTTTCCTCAAAGCTTCTTCTTTTTCAAATCATAATAATGTGTGTGATAAGATTTTAAAAAAATTTTTCCTTTATTATTTTCTCCTCATTTTCAAATTCTATTGGTTGAAAAGTTTTAAAAAATATTTCCAAATATTGTTAATTTTCTTTCACTCACACTTTTCATTTATTCTCTTAGGCCTTCTAAAATTCTCTATAGCTTTTTTTAGCAATCTCTGGTTATATTGTTCAATTTTTGCCAGAATATGTGTTTTATTAAAATTGATGTCATGATTAATTAATTTAATGTATGAATAAATGGCTGATGAATTAGATTTTTCTCTAACTGTCAAAATGTGTTCTTCCTTTTTTATGTTTAATCTACAATTGGTCTGTCCAATTATGAAACTAAACAAACTCCATGTGGAATTTCATATACACCATGACACTCCAAAGGAATTTTATATTTAGGGTGTGAAAATACTTCATTAATTTTTTTCCATGTAGTATAAAGTATGCGGATATCATTTTTCTTTAAACCATTGTCAGTTTTATCAGTTATTCCCTTTTTCCTTTATATATGGCAGAATAGTCTTAATTTTTGAAGTATAAAATCTTTTTTTATTATATAAAAAATCTATTAATAATCCTGTGATCAAAACCATTATGAAGAAGCAGTTTTTTAATAGCATAAATATCTTTATGAAAATGAATGTCATCAGAAAGACTCTTAGTTCTATTTAACAATTCTTTGCCACTGAAAATAATTGTGCTGGAAGGTTGATGTAAAAAACTTTATTTGCTGCATATATTTAAATGTGCTACTAATCTGTGGAAATACAATTAAGGTACTAAATAATAATTGGATATTTTATTGCTTGTGAATTCATAAGAAGTTTAAATACCAGATATGATAAAACTAGATTATAACTCATATATCTTAAGCTCTAGGATCTTTTAATTTACTTTTTGAATAAAACCATGCAGAGTTTAAGTAAAAGTTGCATTATTTAAAATGTATTCAGTAGCAGAGTTATCAATTGAAATATATCTATCAAAGATATTCAAACGGCCGATGCAGGAGCAAATGAAATAAGTAACATATACAAATAAAATTATTTTTAATATTAATAATAATGTTCTTAATTTTATGTTATCAATATATATATATATATATATGTGTGTGTGTGTGTTACTAGATGGAGCTTTACCAATAGCCCACTATCAAGCTTAGTTTACATAAACACTGAGAGAGATAGAATTCAATATCTCTTTCAAATTGTCTCCAACCTTTAAACCATGGTTTTGAGTTACTTGGCTCATGTCAGTTTGTTTGACTGGATTTGAAGATATTTATGTATGTGAAAAATTCATGCTTTCAAACTGATAGAAATGAGTTTCATAAATGCTGTTAAGTAGAGTTGGAGTTTAGATCTAGTTTCTGGTCTTCCTACCCTTTACTGACATAAGCCAACTAGCTCGAAACCATGGTTTAAACGTTGGAGACAATTTGAAAGAGATATTGAATTCTATCTCTCTCAGTGTTTATATAAACTAAGCTTGATAGTGAGCTATTGGTAAAGCTCCATTTAGTAACATAAAATGCAAGCTATAGTAAGTTATGAAATGTATAACTTGTTTTGTTTATCATAAATGCACCCTTGAAGGTTTTTGCAATGATATAGATTTCAGAGGCTTTTACTATATGGTGAAACTGAATTGAATTTAGACTCATATAGCTATCTAGTTTGTTTGACTGGATTTGAAGATATTACCATATCTGAAAAATTCATGTTTTCAAACTGATAGAAATGAGTTTCATAAATGTTGTTTAGTAGAGTTGGAGTTTAGATCTAGTTTCTGGTCTTACTACCCTTTACTGACATGAGACAACTAGCTCAAAACCATGGTTTACAGGTTGGAAACAATTTGAAAGAGAAATTGAATTCTATCTCTCTCAGTGTTTATGTAAACTAAGCTTGATAGTGGACTATTGGTTAAGCTCCATCTAGTAAAATAAAATGCAAGCTATAGCAAGTTACGAAATGTATATCTTGTTTTGTTTATCATATATATATAATGTCTATCAACAAATCTAAAATTATATCATTATGCATTTCAACAAACATTTTGAAGGTGAAACAATTGCATAACCCCTGAATATTGTTTAAGTGAATACTAATTACTCATCCTTAAGTACAATTATAAATCTAAATTACAATCATTTCAAACAGTGAAAGTGACATAGTTATTATATATATTTTTAGATAATCATAATCTGAAATCCAGGCATAGCCACTTGTTGGCCTTGATGCTATACAAAATCAATCAAATGTAATGTTACAGAGCCGCAACTTTTTTTATATAATATGATTTTTTTTTTAATTAAACAAATTTTTATTTCATTTATAACATGATTTCTTTTTTATTAAACAAATTTTTATATTCATTTTCATTGTTTTTTTAATCTAACATTTTTCTTTATTCAACAAATTTTGGTAATTTAACTTTGTGTTTATTTTTCTGATTTTAAAACTTTTGACTGTTTCACAATGAAAAAACTTGTTTTAACCTTGCCAAAAAAATATAATACAATTATTTGGGACTTGTTTCGACTTTGTTCTACCTTTTTTTTTTTGTTTGACTAAATTGTTTTTCTTTTTATTAAATTAAAAGTAACTTTTGTGTTTGGGGGGGGGGGTGTAAAAAATTGTTTTGAAACCCCCACCCCACCCTTGGATAAATAATTGTAACAAAAAGTCAATAATTTTTTTTCAACAACTTTTTTTCACTTTTTACTTTTATTTATATTTCTGTTTGAATTACCTTTTTTTTTTTTTGGCTTCTACAATAAAAAACTGCTTTGGGGGGGGGATTTCATACTTTGTTATTATTAACAAAAAGTAAACAAAAATAGTAATTTATTTTAACCCCGCTGAAAAAAGATAATCCAAATACTTGTCAATTTCTAATGAAATAAAAAAAAATACACAAACTTTGGACTTTTTGAACTTATTTTTATTTATTATTTTATTGCTGTAATAAAAACAGTCTGGTATTTGGGAGGACATTATGTGCCTGAAAAAAAGATGCAGTCTCACTTTCTGTAATTGGAAATTCTGAAAAGTTTAAAAATTGCATGTTCTTCTCAGACATTTTATTGGTCTCGTATATTTTCCACACTGAAAAGTGACTTAGGTGTGAATTTTGTCGAAGTGAGTTCGAACATACTCTTTGCCAATTTTTTATATATTAACATTTTTTTAGGGAAGGTGGGGACCATATGACAATTATTAGTAATTAACAACATTATTTAAATATAAATGACATTACTCTATTATGGAGATTTAAAAAGTTGTACCGAATTGCAATTAAAACACCCTCATACGATATGGTAATCAGCTATGAATAGAACAAATACGCATAAATAGTTTCGAAGCACAAAACAGGCCGTAATATTTTTGTGCAATGGCATGTAAAGTGGCCTGCAATGGGTAATACAATATACATGTTGTATTAGCCATAAGGACAGCCACAGAAATGGCATTTTTATGTGTTTTGACACATAAACAATAACATTAAGTGGCCATGCCCAGATTTCAGATGATTACCATTTTTTATATATTAATGAAAATATTGTTCTCTTTACCTGAAAATAAATTAGCTGACAAGCAAAAACTTTTTTATAAAAATACAATAATGATTTTACAAAGAAACTTATTTTATAGTTATGTATATCAAGTAATTTGTTTAAAATGAAACTGCTAAATGCCTCAAATTTTTAGACTTAATTATTATAAAAAAAATATTTAATAATATCCTGATTTAATAAAATTTTCAATACAATAATGCTCTCTTTTGACTATTTTATGACTAGCAGGAACTGAATGATCATTTTCAAAGATAAATGTAAATAAAAAAGTAAATAAGAAGTTATATGACTCAAACAAACTATCAGATTTCTGTATATTATTTATTAAAAATAAAATTATTCAATTTTAGATTTATTAAAAAAAAAAAAAAATTATTAAATATATTAATGTAAAAATCACTAAAAACAAAATTTAAAATTAAATTTAACATAAATTAAATATATTTTAATTTTGTGCTAATATTTATTTTTCATCAAAGTGATATTAAGAAGTGGAGATGTAAAAAAAAATTGGCATAAAGAATAACAAGTTATTTATACCATTGAGCTGGGAAATGTTGCTGATTGTCATATTTTTTCCATAATGAACTGTAGAAAATATTTTTATATCAGCATAACCTACAGTTTTTCACATGATCCACATAACAACAAAATACAAATTAAACAAATAAAAAAATACTCAATTTTTATACATTTCACAAATGTCAGCAAACATTTCATAAGAAATTAAATTAATAAAGAGATCTATAAAAAATTAAATTACAAAATCAATCTATGAATTGAAGATTAAAATTAAACAAACACATAATTCAAACAATAAGAGATGGAATTCACAACAAAGCAATTGACAATAATAAATTCATGATATTAAAGCCCAAAAAGTTGGCACTTTACAAGGAAAATAAAAAGTGATGAACACAAATACACTTTTTGCATAATAAATTAAATTACAAAACTAATCAATAAATCTAATATGAGTAAAAAAATTTACACACATAACAATTAAAAAGGTATGTCATATAATTCATAAGAAAATAATTAAAGGTAATAAATTCATAAGGAAGTTAAAATCCAAAACACTGTCCATATATGAAAAAACAAAAACACATGCATTCCATAAAAACTATATATATATATATATATATATATAATTTTATTTATATCATCATTACAACTTTATTTACTTTCAAGTTTTTACTTTATACAGATGTTGATGTAAATGAAACTTTTCATGGCTTTAATTTCTTATGAATATATTGCAGTTAATTATTTTCTTATGGATTACATGATTTATTTTTTATATTGTTGTGCTTGTTTAATGCTTACTTGTATTTAATTCATGAATTGATTTTATAATTTAATTTATTATGGAATTGTCTTTTCCATCATGGCTATTTTAATTTCTAACAAAATGCCAATGCTTCTCTTGGTTTTACTTATTGAATGTTATTTTAGATTGGTTTGATTGATAAATATACATTTTTTTTAGATTATCTAAATATACTATATTATTAACCTTTTATTTTTTTTTTACAAAATATGTGAAAACTATCCATTGTATTTTGCTGTTAATATAAATGATAGTTCATCAATAATTAGAGCGGACATACAATGAATATCTATGTTTTTAATGTATTTTATTAAGTACAACTAAAATCACTCATTATTAATTCTTTTTTAACATATTATATTCAGTGTGCAGTCCACATTTTTTTAAGTATGTATAACAATAAAGGCAACAATATAAAAACTTCAGTTTTTAGTAATTTTAGATTGACCAATTATAAACTGCTGTGACATTTGAAAATATTTATAAATAAATAATAGGAATATTTATTATTAGAATCTTTTGTAAAAAATTAATTAATACTTACGGGATTATAGATCGCAAATGATTCACAAATCATGCTTATTTGCTTTTAAAATTTAATACTATAAAACTCAATACATTTGTATCATTTGCAAAAATATTCGAGATCTGCTTCAATTAGATAATAATAATATTTTAAAGTTTACATTATATTAAATAAGTGTAAATTAGAACTTGTTGCATTCCATCTCCAGATTTTCATTGGTATGAATTATTGAAGATTTGGGGATGAATAGATTGAAGCCTGTCTATTAAAGTTTAAAAATTTGCTATCTTAATATAAACCGAGCACTGATTATATATGTGTGGGAGATGATAATCTGAATCAATTGATGAGTGCTGGTTCAGCACAAAATACATACATTGGGAATCATTTATCTTTTTCACATGTGTGTGATCATGTGTATCGATTGTATGAGATAACTGTGTTCAAATTCCTTATAATTGTTCTAATAATAAATAAATAAATTTATTTTACAAATTTAGAGATAATTGTCATAAAAATATTGCTAGAATATTTTATTAGAACTCTATATTGATTTTATATATATATAAAAAATCAGTCTTTGAGAAAACTATTCTTTCTGTTATTAAAACAACAAAACATAGTTTTAAAATGATACATTTATTAAAATAAAATATATGCTTTTGGGCATATATTTTACTTAGTTTTTAGTTACAAAGGATAACGAGGCGATAATAAGTGTGTGGCAATGTGAGTTTATAGATTGTTTATGTTTATTTTCATTATAATTTCTTAATATTCTTATCTTCACTTCTTTGGGGCAAAATGTCTTTTCAAGTTAATAATAAGTAAAAAAAGGAAAAGCTACTTTTCTTTTTAATTTAATTAAATTTTGTTTATACTATATTGTTAAATTTCTTGAAAGTCATAATGCACAATCAATCTGTTATTGATTTCCTCTTCTCTTTTTCTTCTTTATTCTAGAAAAACATCTATTGATTAGATCAGACGTGTGATGCAGGAAGGACATGTGAAGTAAAGATTTAATAGTTAGTCATCTAACTAAAATAAGATTATTGATTTTTAATCACAAGCAAGAGTTTTGGTACCACTTTATTGACAAGTTTGGTAGCTTGCCTGTCACTATCGCATTATTTTTTTTTTTTTTTCAGAAATAGTTATTACTGCTATTATAATAAAAATTTAGAAAATGTTCGTTTCATTGTTAACCTCTTAAGCATGACTTTTATATGCAGGTGTGAAAATAAGGATAAAAATTTAAGAATTATTGAGCTGTAATGACAGTTTTACTATTTTAAATACTAAAATGTTCTATTTTGAGTCAAAAAATATTATTTGGCTCCTGTATTGTTTATTGTTTTAATAAAGCAATATAAAACTAATTCTTGAATATGTGGCTAAAAATAAATCAGCAGATGGTTCTGTTATTTTTTCAGTACACTGTATTTATTAAATAATGATTGAAAACTTTAAAAACAATCAATTTCTTTTAAAAACGATTAATTTGTTTTATGATTCTGTCAATTATGATCAAGAATTCTGTTTTGACACACTTTTTTTTTCATATTAAGAAGGATAATCGGAGTAATTAAATTCCTGATTTACTTTTAGTAAACTATTATTATAGATATAATAAACACCTCCATACTTCCCCATTTTTTTTTAAATTTATATAAATAAAGATAAAATAAAAGACAAATGATCCCCAAGATGCATTTCATGCTGAACCAGCACTCATCAGTTGGCCCAGGTCACTAACTCTCATATATATATCTCTATTATATTGCTAAGTATTTATCTAGAGTAAATTGTTACATTTTCATTTACCATTGTCAAATTCCCTCCACTCACAACTTTGACGCCATCCATTTCAGATAAATATACTAATAATTATTTCTAATCATTTTCGAAACTAGAGATTATCTCTAGCACAGATATGAACTTTGAACCTCAGTTAAAGATCAATATATCTGAATTTTTAATTTTACACATACTCGGAGTTATTCATCTTTCTCTGTCCCGTGTGTGTAAAATTAAAAAAATCAGATATATTAATCTTTAACTGAGGTTTAAAGTTTATATCTGTGCTAAAGATAATCTCTAGTTTCGAAAATGATTAGTAATAATCATTAGTGTATTTATCTAAAATGGATGGAGTCAAAGTTGTGAGTGGAGGGAATTTGACAATGGTAAATGAAAATGTAACAATTTAAACTATTATTATATACCTGTGATTAATGCATTTGTATATGCTTAGAAGAAACGGTTATTTTTCATTTTGTCATTTATTATAACACAATGTCCAAAAAAAGGAAATCACTGTACATTGTTATTGAAAATTTTACTAAAGTTGAAAGCATTCAAGAACTGTTAAGTTGTAATACAAACAATTTAATAATAATAAATTTGGACTTAACTAAGTTGAAAACGATAGTGATTATATTTTTTGTAAGTTTTAGCCTTCGTAAACAATGCAATAATATATATTGTACCGAGATACATCAGGAAGGAGTGTGCTTTCTAAGGAGCTACACATAATTTTGAAATAAAATATAAATTAATAAACGATTTGTGTAAATATTTAATAAGAATAAAAGGTCTTGTAGAGTAAAATAAGAATAAAAGGATTTTTTTTTCTCATAGATAGGTTTATCGTTAAAAGCATAGATTAGACATTTTATAAAATATAATTTTGAATCGTATTTAAATAAAACCTAAAGAACTAAAATTTGATTTAAGATTGCTTTAAGAAAAAAAAAAACACAAGGTGGAATTCGTTTTGTCTTATAATTAAAAAAAAAAAGGGGGGGGGAAATATATGTAATCAAAGGAATGTAGTGAACAATGGGAGCTAATGACGAACATAAGAAATTTCCATTAAACGGCTAGTTAGTGAAAATAACTTTAACAAAGAAATTGAAATAATTCTAACAAAGAAATTGAAATAACTTTAACAAAGAAATTGAAATAACTTTAACAAAGAAATTGAAATAAAGAAATTGAAATAACTCTAGCAGAGAGTACAAAGAAATTAAAATGACCAATGCAAACACCAGAAAGTCAGCACGGACCATAACTGAGATTGAATCCGCAAGATA
This sequence comes from Epiperipatus broadwayi, assembly GCA_028023455.1. Taxonomy (NCBI): domain Eukaryota; kingdom Metazoa; phylum Onychophora; class Udeonychophora; order Euonychophora; family Peripatidae; genus Epiperipatus; species Epiperipatus broadwayi. The sequence goes on along the minus strand of JAQFVV010006602.1, from coordinate 187,764 downwards.
AGGACCGTAAAATATAAAAGGGCGAATTTTCTATTGTATTATTAGAGAAGATTATTAAAAATATTTTTATAGATTGAGAGCATTGAATATTAATATATGTCTCAAGCTAAACATAATGCTGCACTGTTAAACCCATCATGTGAACAGCCGGCTGAATCCTTCCCGCAATACCAACAGCCAACAGTTCAAATGTCGATTATGGTAGTGTAAAGCAAGAAGGTGACGGAGTGTCCACGTGGAGCCCACAGGATCCCAACGACATCAGGAAAAGGAGTGCAAAAAGTTAGCGCTAACTGACCGAAAGAAATACTATCAGAAGCAACGCTCGGAACCGTGCATAAGGGAGAAAGCTAGGTAATGTTTATTTCAATTTCTAATTCACTAATTAAAAGCCGTAATAATAAATGGAATAATAAACTCTGAACTTTATGGTACGAACAATCACTATTAGTTGTCTTTAGCTCCATTACCCAGAGATTTTATTGTGACTGTGTGTATAATTATTTTTTATGTATTTATAATATGAAATTTTGATTGTATTAAATATTATTTGAACTTGAACGAAAGTATAATTAATTATATTATAAGACCAAACGAAGCATAATAGTGTGAATGGAGATTTCATGGGTTAGTGATTACATAAAAGAAAAGGAGAAAGCGAGAAATTTAGTGCTGAGAGAGATTCATAAATTGATTTTTTAGGTAGGTGGATTATATTTAATTGATTGTTGTAGCTGAGCTAGTGGGAGCGGGTACTAGATCATATTGGTCAAGCAGACTTGTCGACAAAGGTCGGCTGGCGCCCATTGGATTTTTTCCTTTAAATAAATAAAAAGTTTGATTGGCTAATATGTAATCTAGTAAACGAGTGTTAATGTTATTGGCAAATGTCTGCAAATGATATTGATTACTCTACCCAAGGTACCGACAGCCCCGTGATAGGATTTTGTGTAAGAGGGAGGTACAAAGTTCTGATCGAGTCGTCATTATAAACATTAAACATTTTATTGATTTTATATAAATAATGTTTTATAAAATTTACGAGACGACGTGTAAAGGGCTAGGTATAAATGGCGCGTCAACGTGGAACGAAACTAAACGTTTTGAATGGCAGAACCGATGTGAGTCATGACTGGACGTCTTAAGCGGTGTGGCCAGAGTCGTGTATGAGTGACAGAAGTTATAGCTAGTAAAAAGAAGTGGGAGGGAGCGTGATAGTAGGATTAGAAAACGGTATAAGCAGCACAACTGTAAAGGTGATTTTGCAATTATATAAGATGTGGAGGCATAGGGACACTCCGGGGAATTTTAGTATAAGAAAAAAAAAGGGGGAACTGGGAAGGTTAGGTTTTGGTTGTACGGACGTAAGTTTATTATTATTATTAAAAAGAAAAAAATGGACGAAAGTGGAAACGACGGGAGGGCAATGCCAGAAGTAAGCCCGATTTTTTTTAAAAATCCGCAAATAGTGGAAGGAAGCGCATTCCAAATTTTGATGAACATGATGGAAGAGATACGTAAAGACATCAAACAAAATCAACAAGAAATGAAGCAGGAAATAAATGAACTTAGGACAGAGATGAGAGAAATGAAACAGGAGTTGACAGCAAGAATGGACACATACGAGGAAGTGATAGGAGTAGTGAAAAAGGGTGTAGAAGAAGAAAGGTACGAAATGTTAGAATTAAAAGAAAATATAGAAGCGAGGGAAGAGTCAAGCAGTATAGGGAAAAGCCAGCTAGAAGAGAGAATAGTACGCGTGGAAGAAATATGTCAAGACTTAATAAGTAGCCAGGAAATGACGCGACAGGAATTAGGGAACTTAGAGAATGAAATAGAGACCACCAAGAATATCAAAACTAAAGTAAAGGAGATAGGTAAAGACATAGTGGGGGACACAGGGCAGAAAATAAGACAGGTAGAACAGAAGTATGAGGAGTTTAAGATTGAGAGTAGACACAGTGAACAGACGAGTAGATTTATGGAGAAGCAGTTTGCCATTGTGGTATTCAAAGCGGAGGTAGGAGAAAACCCGCTGAAACACTTAGAAAGCCTGAATAATATGTTCCATAGTAAAAGTTTACCGGAAGAGGACAAGGTTGCGGTGGCCAGTAGTTACCTCCAAGAGATGGCATGTGATTGGTGGCACACCTTGGATGAGAAACTGCAGACCTTCGGAGAATACAGATGGGCTATGTTAAGGGCATTTTGGAATGAGGCTAGGCAAGACGGAATCCTGTATAAGATATCCCATGAGAGATATTCAAGTACGCGGGGAGAGACGTATGCAAAATTCTTTTACCGACAAGTGTCAAAACTTAAGGCATTGACGGCATTCCCTATGTCAGATGGTCAGATAATCAGAACACTACGCAATAATATGCTGCCAAACATACAACAACTAATGTTAAGTAAAGATGGATGGTCAGTGGAGGAAATGGCGGAATTTCTAACACAGATTGATTATGGCAATCTGGCTAGGGAACCCCCAGATCAATATAGGAGATGGGATGGGTACAATGACCCACATGGCAAGAAGGGAGAACCACCTGATCGAGCGTAAATAAATAAAAAAAATAAAAAAATATGATGAATAAATAGGTATAATGGGACCGCAAACTTAACGAGTAACATGGACACACGAGAATAAGAGAGGACGAACTTCCATCAAAATAAATAAAGGGGAATGTATAGTAAGAATAAAGTTAAATGTTGAAACTAAAACCTTCAGATTGATATTTTAGTTTCAAAAAGGGGGGACGGAGAAATGTACCGAGATACATCAGGAAGGAGTGTGCTTTCTAAGGAGCTACACATAATTTTGAAAAAAAATATAAATTAATAAACGATTTGTGTAAATATTTAATAAGAATAAAAGGTCTTGTAGAGTAAAATAAGAATAAAAGGATTTTTTTTTTCTCATAGATAGGTTTATCGTTAAAAGCATAGATTAGACATTTTATAAAATATAATTTTGAATCGTATTTAAATAAAACCTAAAGAACTAAAATTTGATTTAATAATTGCTTTAAGAAAAGAAAAAACACAAGGTGGAATTCATTTTGTCTTATAATTAATAAAAAAAAAGGGAAAAAAAATATATGTAATTAAAGGAATGTAGTGAACAATGGGAGCTAATGACGAACATAAGAAATTTCCATTAAACGGCTAGTTAGTGAAAATAACTTTAACAAAGAAATTGAAATAATTCTAACAAAGAAATTGAAATAACTTTAACAAAGAAATTGAAATAACTTTAACAAAGAAATTGAAATAAAGAAATTGAAATAACTCTAGCAGAGAGTACAAAGAAATTAAAATGACCAATGCAAACACCAGAAAGTCAGCATGGACCATAACTGAAACACCAGAGGATTAGTTACGTATTGTAGATTGAATCCGCAAGATAAGGACCGTAAAATATATAAGGGTGAATTTTCTATTGTATTATTAGAGAAGATTATTAAAAATATTTTTATAGATCGAGAGCATTGAATATTAATATACGTCTCAAGCTAAACATAATGCTGCACTGTTAAACCCATCGTGTGAACAGCCGGCCGAATCCTTCCCGCAATACCAACAGCCAACAGTTCAAATGTCGATTATGGTAGTGTAAAGCAAGAAGGCGACGGAGTGTCCACGTGGAGCCCACAGGATCCCAACGACATCGGGAAAAGGAGTGCAAAAAGTTAGCACTAACTGACCGAAAGAAATACTATCAGAAGCAACGCTCGGAACCGTGCATAAGGGAGAAAGCTAGGTAATGTTTATTTCAATTTCTAATTCACTAATTAAAAGCCGTAATAATAAATGGAATAATAAACTCTGAACTTTATGGTACGAACAATCACTATTAGTTGTCTTTAGCTCCATTACCCAGAGATTTTATTGTGACTGTGTGTATAATTATTTTTTATGTATTTATAATATGAAATTTTGATTGTATTAAATATTATTTGAACTTGAACGAAAGTATAATTAATTATATTATAAGACCAAACGAAGCATAATAGCGTGAATGGAGATTTCATGGGTTAGTGATTACTTAAATTAGATTTAAATTAAATAATTAAATAAAAGAAAAGGAGAAAGCGAGAAATTTAGCGCTGAGAGAGATTCATAAATTGATTTTTTAGGTAGGCGGATTATATTTAATTTATTGTTGTAGCTGAGCTAGCGGGAGCGGGTACTAGATCGTATTGGTCAAGCAGACTTGTAGACAAAGGTCGGCTGGTGCCCATTGGATTTTTTCCTTTAAATAAATAAAAAGTTTGATTGGCTAATATGTAATCTAGTAAACGAGTGTTAATGTTATTGGCAAATGTTTGCAAATGATATTGATTACTCTACCCGAGGTACCGACAGCCCCGTGATAGGATTTTGTGTAAGAGGGAGGTACAAAGTTCTGATCGAGTCGTCATTATAAACATTAAACATTTTATTGATTTTATATAAATAATGTTTTATAAAATTTACGAGACGACGTGTAAAGGGCTAGGTATAATATATAGATATATCTTGCCAGTAATATTGTTAACTTTTTAATAAATTTATCAATATAAGAATTGCATTGATTTTAATATCTCATTCTTTTGAAATTCTAGGTTGCATAGCTCTAATAATATTTTAAAATATATAAAGTTAAATCATAATCAGATTTTTTGCTCCATTGAAGAAAAAACCCCCCCCCCCCCCTATATCCCCTTTAAAAAAAAAAATTTTTCTTTAATTCGAGTGGGTGATCATTAAAATTTTTATTTTTTTTTTCCTTAAAAAAAAAATATCTATAATTTTTAATTTATTAAATAATTTTTAGGTTGATTGTATGACTACCAACTAACAAAAAAAAAAATATCAACATCAACCTCAAAATTTCTATCCATTCTAATCGCAAACATTTTTAATTTTTTTGATTTTATGTTCATACCAACATACAATACAAAATAAAACCAAAATAAAAAAAAAAAAAAAAAAAAATAAATATATATATATATATATATATATATATAAATTATTAATCAATATAAGTATTGCAATTGATTTTAAAATCTCATATCTTATTCAAAATTCAATAAGTTACATAGCTCTAATAATATTTTAAACAAATATATACCAATTTAATATCAGTACTTCAGACTATCTATGTAGTCCATTGTCAACTAAGACTCCAAATTGCCTTAGAGAACCGTTCCAAAGTAAACAAAAGTATTACGTTATACATCGATTGTCCGCAATTCATTAGCATTTTTATATTGGCTTTACTGTCTATTTATCAACTATCTGCTTTTCACTTTTATTAACAAAGCTTCGTTAATGTTTAGCTATATTGACTATATTTCTTTCAATACAAAGAATTTGTCCCAAATTTATCTCAAATCGACTAGTCATAGCATAGCCTTGAAAGTACTTCTATTAAGATTGTTCATTCCAAATTCTGTTAATATAAATCATTAGTTACGTGATAATAATTATTGTATATGTTTATATATATATATATATATATATATATATATATATATATATATATATATATATATATATATATATATATATCCCTACAATTATTCACTCTATCTTATACAATCTATACACATGATCATGTACATGTGAAAAATATAAATGATTTTCAATATATGTATTTCATGCTGAACCATTACTCATCAGTTGATCCAAATCATCATCTCCCACACATATATACAATCAGTGTTCAGTTTATATTAAGATAGCAAATCTTTAAATTTTAATAAACAAGCTTCAATCTTCTTCACCCTCCAATTCTTCAGCCATCCATATCATTGAAAATCTGAGGATGGAACACTCAAAGCCCTTGTTGATGTGAATATTATTGTCATACTCATGTTAAGTCATTCTAACCTCTCACATATATGACTTTAATATATCCATTTAAATTTACTGAAAAGGAATGGATAAAATACAGGCTGAATTGTAATATTTAAAACATGTATAATGTTTATATTTAATGTCAATATAATTAGAAGTAACTTCATTTCAGACTTTTAAGCTCCCTATAACTATCTACTCCATCTTATACAACTGATACACATGACCACGTATATGTAAAAAAGATAAATAATCAATATACATATTTCATGCTGAACGAGCACTCATCAGTAAGGTCCAGATCACTATTTTCCACACATATGTATGATCAGTATTCAGTTTATATTGAGATAACAAATCTTCAAATTTTAATGACAAGCTTCAATATCCTCCATCCTTCAACTCTTCAGCCATCCATATCATTAAAAATCCAAGGATGGGATGCTCAAAGCCCTTGTTGATGCCAATATTATTGTCATACCCATGTTGATTTTAAGTCACTCTAACCTCTCACATATAGAACCTTAATACAACCATTTAAATATACAGAAGAGGGATGAGCAGAATACAGACTGAATATGTAATATTTAAAGACATGTATAATGTTTATACTAAACTCAACACTGATTGTATATATGGGTGGGAGATGGTGATCTAGACAAACTGATGAATGCTGCTTCAGCATATATTGGACATTATTTCTCTTTTTCACATTATGTTACCATGTGCATTGGTTGCATAAGAAGGAGTGGATAATTGTAGAGAGCTTGAAAGTCTGAGTTCAAGTTCCCTCCAATTGCATTGAGTTTAGTATAAACATTATACCTGTATTTAAACATTATATATAATAAAATGCAATTATATTTCAAATAATAGACAATCAGTGAATATTAAGATTAGTGAATAATGGGATATGTAAATCAACATGTGATTTCTGGTTGATGATGTTTTATTCCATTTTCAAATTAAGTCAGTTTAGTTGAAAGTGATTGTGAATATAATTGAAAGTACTATCATTGATTAAAGTTTATATTGGAATTTATTTTTTTATTTACCGTTATTTGGAATATAATTACATTTTATTACAATATTTTTATTAATGGACATTTATTGTGTTATTGTGTTATGTATCTACATACCTATCAAAAATATACTACATGTAAATTCCAAATAATTTTAAGATATCTTAATTAATCAGTAGCACTTTTAATTATATAGTAAATCTTATCAATTGTAAAGTAATACAGAAGTTCGAAAGCACATGATTTTCCATGAGCTGTGTATGTCATATAAAAAAATTTATAAACAATCAATTAAATACTGTCTCAGTATTTCCATCATGAAATATCTTGTAATTTTAAATTTACTTTTAATGTAAGTAATACAAACGTATTAATGGAAGAAATAAATCATAAAAAGAGAAAAATTAAGGAAACAATATTGATAAATAGACAAGCAGCAGATACTGACATACACAGCTCATGAAAAATCTCATGATATTTAACTTCCGTAGTAACATCAGTATTACTTTAGTGAAAGTATTCTTCTGATTAATTAAAATATATATTTTATTATTTTTACAGTTAAAATTTTGGATCTTATATATACATATATAAGATTGTAATCTGTAGTTATCTTTTAATTTATATATATATATATATATATTTTAAAAACATAGAATTTTTCTATTTTCTTTTAGAAAAATCATAGTCGGATGATATAGACTGTAACCAATGAAAATAGTAAACTGTAAACATTTTTTGTATCTAAAAGAGGAACAAAAAAGATATGCAAAATGTGTTTACAGTTTACTATTTTCAGTGGTCACTATCTATATCATTTGACTGTGATTTTTCTAAAATAAAATAAAACAGATATTGCCACATTCTTAAAAATATTTCAGCAATAACATCTGTTAAAAACTTTTAATGTATATATATATAAAACCAATCAGTTTCATAGTTTAGAATATATATATATATATATGATTCTCGTTATCACGTTGCTGTTTAAGCAACATACATTTTTCTTTCATCACTATGTCATTTAATGTAAATTTTTGTAAGTAATAGATTCCAGATAATAGGGCAGGCTCTGTCCTATCCAATATACCCAGACTAGTTTTAAACTTATGGTTTTCATCAGTGAGGAGCTTTGGATTTTGAAATAAGTGCATCTGGACCATAATGATCTACTGTATCTTTCTTTTGAAAGTCATCATTTACCTCTATGTTAGTTGTTTAAAACTAATATATAAAAACTGAAATGGTTCCAGATTAATATAACTATGCAAGAAAGTTGGCTAAGATTGAAAATATTTATATATTTTTTCTCTTTGGGGTGATAACTTGACAATGCAATAGAGAGGTAAATGATAGTGGTCAAATAAAAAAATGTTTTAGAGTCTTAAAGTCCAAGTGCACTGTTTCAAAATCCAAAGATCCTCACTGATAGAAGTGATAAGTTGGAAACTAATCTAAAAAAATTGAGCATATGATAACAATTTATTAAGCACTATCATCTGAAATCTAGTGCTTGCTAATGCTTATAATAAGTGGCATAGTAATGGTAAAAGAGAAAATATATTGTTACATTAAATTCTGGCCAACAAATACAGTTGCTATAGTTGTTAAAAAAACTAAGGACACAATTTATATAAAATATGAACTAGTTTTAGATGAACATGACTATATATGTAAATTGGCTAAGATTGAAAACATTTGTGTTTTTCAGTTTATGCTGATAGCTTGATAATATAACAGAGATGTAAATTATGACTTCCAAAAGGAAGGTGCATTGAATCCTTAAGATCCAGGTGCACTGATTCAAAATCCAATGCTCTTCAATAATGAAACCTCACTGATGAAAGCCATAAGCTTTAAACTAGTCTTTGGATATTGAATATGATTGCACAGGAAAGGGATTTATTAATTACTATCATCTAGAATCTATTATTTACTAAAGTTCAAAGTAGCATAAAGGTGATGAATGAAAAAATATATAAAATTGTAAACTATCATCAAGTATAAAAATTTGATCAAAATATCTGTATAACGATTTAATCTGTCCTTAGTGTCAAAGATTTGAACAATTTGTTTTTATACTAAACTATAAGTTATACATGAACAATAAGTGATGAATGATCAGAATTTTCACATTTAGACACAAAATAAGGAATGCACTACAGATCCATGAATCAAATTGGTTATATATATATTGAAACAGTCAGTTTCAACCACTTGTCTGTTTTACATATTTTTCCTCACACCTATACCTATGCCAGATTTAAACCTCCTCAGAGCACCCATCTAAACAACCTTAAATTACTATATATGCAGGATCGCACATATATATGTGAGTAGTAAGTCTATAATTAAAATAGTATATGTATATATTACAGATATATGTCCATTTTAAAAGTTGTGAGTTTAAAATATAATTTAGTGTAAATTATTAGTCAATTTTATGGTTTACTCCTGATGCCACCATCCTACATATATAATGATTGAATTAGTGTTATACTAATTATAAATGCAGCTTTTAGTTTAAGTTGTAAAAAACTTTAATTAGACCACCATAGTTGTCTTAATATAGCATGACTCTAATTTTATAAATCCAAAATTTTAATAACAATTCTCAGAATTTTATAAAGTTGAAAAAAAATTCAGTCTACCAGTAATAATAAACCAGGGGAGAAAAAGTTAAAAAAAAATTAAAATTAAAATTAGTTTAATAATTGAATATGTTTTTCTAAAATGAGTTAATGGATTTTCCAACTGCAGTCAAACTTGTAAACAGTGAGATGGTCAGAATTAAAAAATATACAAATAGTTCAAATTTTGTAGTTGAAAAATCAGTCATATGAATTATAATTGAGTTGTAAGCTGAATCCACGCATGTTTTACCTTTGAAAGGGCAGGGTAAGTAGGAAACCACTTGGCAGTTCATCCTTTCCAGGAATGGGAGATGGTCCTGCAAAATATGATGAAGTATACTTCAGCAAAGCAGCCCATCAAACCAATGAAGAAGAGTGTCAACTGTATCATCCCCATGTGCCTGAAGCTGCAATGAAAACAACTAACTGGTAATTTAATAAATTTCTGCAGAGCTCTGTTCATAAACTGCAACTTTCACTTATTTATTTAAAGCTAGATATTTATAAAATCTACCTTTATAAATCCATTTTTTAAAATCTATAAAGAAAGCTATTAAATGCTAATTTCTGTAAAACTCGATCTTTTCTGATTCGGAAACTTATAATGTAAAATTCACTCTTAATATGTAAAAACTCTAATAATTTACTTTAAACTATATATATTATTTTCTGCAGTCTTTTATGCCTATTTTTGACCTATTTCATTTATTTTATAATTTTACCATATTAACATTACACATATTTTATATGCCAAATAATTCAAAACCGTGAGTCTATATATATATAATTTTAGCCTATTTCTCTACAAAGATATTTTCAAATCTTCATAATAATAAATATTAAATAATTGAGGTATTACTTTTTAACTCACCTTTTCAAGATCATGTTATTGTTTTACTGATTAATTTTATGGATTAATATTATAGAGGTCAGTAATACTCTAATTAAAATTGTAGTTTGCTCAGCTCTAATTATAAATTATAAATTTTTATCCATGTAATTTGTACATCATAGGAACTAGCCACAGGGATATTATCAAAGCATATTTATAATGTTTTGTTGGTAATTGCCCTTCAAATATGCTTTGTCCTTCTTAGATTTATATATGTTAGAAATGCATGGGATATCTTAAAGTAGGTTACTAATTAATTTAGTCACTAAATAATATATTTGAAATACTAATCTTGAGAGCTGGGTTATATAGATATGCAAATAGAAGCTATCTATTTTTAAGGCATGCTAAATTAATTCAAAGTATTTGCATTATATATGTATAGGTTGTGAAGGTGTTTTTACTAAGTATGTTATGTACATTATCTGCTTGCTGCATGTTTCTTGATGAGCCATTGCTGGAGGTCACACTTATCCACTTAGTTTGGGTAAAGCAAACTCTTTTAGAAATGGAACACAAGGGTCCAGATTAATAATATTAATGCTTAACCAACTCCTTGAACTATTATTGTTCTTATTCATAGTAAGTCTTTGGTCTTATGGCACCAAGCATTTGATGCTGAAACCTGTGAATAATGACCCATTTGCACCTTCTAGTTTTATTAATATTTTAATATGTGCCATAGTGTATATAAGTAAACCTAGAATAAACCAGTTTTCTATCCCTTTATATTAAATGTTTATTCAGCATTAAGATAAACCCTAATCTAGGTTAACATGCTAATCTGCATATCTCTTGAGCCTGATTATATGCTGAACTTAATCTGTTATATATAAAGACACCATAGAAGTGCTATAAGATTAGTTATATAACTTTGGCTAATATGTTCCATATGATTCAGCAGGCTATAAAAAGGCTAGAAATTTGGCATGTTAAATATAGGCATATACTTGGATACTGCACATCATTTTATTAAACACTTATAATGAGATAATATTTAGAACCTAATCTCATTAACTATGTAATGCCTGTTAGCATAATCTTCCACATTGTAATTGCATAATTTTGTACATTTTAGTTTTAATATCTTTTATTTTCTTTATTAAATTATTATATTTAAAATATAACTTGTTCTCATGTCCTTATTGTCCATGAATTCATTTTACATCCAACTTCATATTAGTTGGTACATACATCATTATATATATATATTCATATTAGTTTATACGTACATGCTATTATATATATATATATATATATATATATATATATATATACCACTTTATTAGAGTTAGCAATTAGTCATTAATATAATGGCAATTCACTTAGCCATGGGTGTATATATCCAACTAATTCAGTGTCAATTTAGTTATTCCATGAGTCTTTTGTTCCACCCTGATGCTACTGCTGGGCCATGGTTAAATTGAATTCATGTGTAACTTAGGAAATGTCATCCATGAGCAGGATGAAAGGATTAAACATTGGTCAGATTCTGGATCTTACCATCTAGAATCGATCAGCTTTAGTGTATTTTATCTGTGTTCTGAATTTTGTTGCATGGATCTACAAATCTTTCCATTACAATATAGCAATTTTATATGTATTATTGTGAAAGGAAACTAGTCTTTACATATGTACTATAGAAGGTATGTCATTTCTATAGCACATGTGTGAAGATTATTTTCTTTCCACAATATTATACAAACTCTCTCTCTCTCTCTCTCTCTCTCTCTCTCCTCTCTCTCACACACACACACACACACACACACACATATATATATATATATATATATATATATATATATATATATATATATATATATATATATATACACTTTCCGAGTATTAAATTTTTTAATATTTTTATAAGATATATGATTTTATATAGTACTTTTAAAAAAACTAGAGTCAATGTAGCTTATGTTTATTATCATATTATTAATTTAAATGCTATGTATTTTGAAAATATATTTCATACTATAAAATAAGAAAGGTTGTCCTTAAAATTCATGAATATAAAGATCATATCATTGTCCTGGTGTGGAAATTAGTGTTCAAACATGGGACTCAGATTAGCTGGTATCATATATATATATATGTAATAGGCACATACGCCGTTACATTTTTTTTTTAAATTAAACATGAAAAATAAAAGTTCACAAATAAAAACTTTTTTTTTTAAGAATTAAAAATTGAAAATTAAAAATCATCTAAACTCTAATATATAAAATCGCACAGATGAAAAATTATTAAACGAAAACTTTATTAAAAAGAAAAAAAGTATTTTAAAACTAAATTTTCAGTAAAGATTTAAAGATAAAAATATATCTAAGTTTGTACAATAAATTAATTAATGTTATTGTAAAATGGAAATGATTATTTTAATTAGTCCAAGTGAACTAGCCCTTGGACACTTCAAAATATATAAGCAAAGGTCAGATAGGAGAAAAAACAATAGAAACTAATAGCCAATAAAAGAAATCCCTCAGGGAAATGGACCTCAATAAAAAGATCATCATCATCATGAAGTAATGTTGAGTTAATCTGCAAAATTAATATAAAAAAAAAAGTTTGGAAATAAAATTTAGTGAAGAAAAAGCTGGGAGAGAAGATAGAGATGTGTTAGTGAGGAGAGAGTTGAAGGAGAAGGGATTGAAAAGATGCACTCTTCAATCCCTTCAGTTTTGCTATAAGAAAAGAGAATGACATTGTTTTTTCTATATTGTGGACTATAAGACATCTGGTCCCGGCAATTAAATACCAGCTACAATAAAAGACCAATGGCTAACTGGATACAAATCTCTTCAGGACGGCATGGGAATTCACGTTCAAAATTACAAGCAACTACAAAATATGGACCTTCTTAAACCATAAGAACTCTAGAAAATTCGTGAACATTAAATATAAAACTTTCCCAGTATTCAAATTATAGCAATAGTATTGCCTATCTGACAAAACTAAATTATTTATTAATTATTTTATTGAATGTATTATTTGTTTGTTAAATCATTTCCATTAATTTATTTTACATTCTTTTAAGTTTTTGTTACGATTTTTTTTATTAAACAACTTGTAATAAATGTTAAATTTAAGTCGGGCATGAATGGCTGCTTAGATTCATAATGTTATGTTAGTTTAAGGGAGGGTTAATCTTGGGTTATTCGTTTCGTAGTTAAATTGGGTTAATCGATAGGCAATATTGGTGTAATTAGTAAATGTAGTATGAGGTCCGCTATGGGAAGGATCATGTGATACACTGCACTTGGGTGAAATAAGCCTATTTTTTATTGACCATTAGAGACAGATGGTATTTCCTGCTCTGTGAATCACCCCTTTTGCCTATGGAATGGGATCATAAGTTGACATAAAGGACCACAATCCCTTCCTATGGAGTTTTCTTTTTTTATTGTTCTTCTTGCCAGACAGATGTAACATTCCTGTAGTGGATGAGAAACAATTTTTTCTCTTAACCATCTGTTCAGATGTGCATTCCTGACAGTATGGTATAGTGCTGTCATATTTATGCTACATTGAATACATCGATGTATCAGATGGATTGATGTTAGTTTAACTGTGAACTTGTGGCCTAAGGTTAAATAAGGGATAGAATATTTTCTTTTCAAATGCAATCTATGTAGTCTATTTATACTCGACACTATCTAATAAATATTAAACTCATCTGTGCAAACTTTTAAAATAAAATAAAAACAGTTAAATTGTAAATTAAAATCTAAAGTAAAATAAGTTATAATATTTGTAAAAATAAAATAAAAGTTAGACTAAAATAATAATGCTAAATTTTATATATATTAAATAAAGGTTTGTGTGTGTTATTACTGGCAGTGGCTTCTTTTATTTTTTTAATATTGAAAATATTTTTAGATAAGAATTCATATTTTATAAATCTCTACTGCTCTTCTGAGCTAGTGGCATTGGGCTAACAGTCTAAATATAAAATAAAGTGGAATCTTAACAGTGCATATCTGCCTACTCTATAAAATTCTAGGTTCAAATGCCTGTTGGCGCCCTGTAGTGGCAGATACGGTAAGACTATTTTGATCTCACACACCCAGACCATTATAATATATATATATATATGTGTGTGTGTGTATGTAATGAACTAGCTATACCTGACCACGTATTACTGTGGCTCAGTCTGGTTAAATAGAAAAGAAAGAAAAGAGAAAGTGCATGTTTCTAATATGTTTAATTTCACAATGCTTGTGGATATACAATATTTTTTGTTGTTCCATTGTCTGTGCAGATATAGAGATTGTCTGGTTTGCTGACTCTAGAATATGAAACATATAATTGTCCATGTGAGAAGCAATTCATGTCTAGATTTAAACCACACAATTCTAAAGATTGACTTCGAGCTTTGTTGATGGTGATTTCAAACACCTATTGAATTGTGAATTGCAATCTCTCACATAAAATAATTAAATCAAAATGAAAATAAATCGAAATCTATGAAAATTCAATTTAACAATGCAATCGGAAACATTGAAATGGAATCGTAAAAATATTTAGTATAGTGGGTTTTGCTTGTATGTCCAACAGATAGTGCTGTTTTTCAAAAAAAGCATATTTTTACCTGTCACAGGTATGATATCTATATAATAGTAGGTAATATGTATATAAAAACATGCATGTATTCGAATGCGATGTTGTACAATTCAAAACAATTGGTGAAGAACTTAACAAACATTTATATTTATATATATATATATATATATATATATATATATATATATATATATATATATATATATATATATATATATATATATATATATATATAGAGAGAGAGAGAAGTTAAGGGCTGGTCTAAATTTTTGTGTTAGATGATAATTTATAAATTTCACAAATTTTTAAAAGCAAAGTAAGAAATATGATATAGATCTATGATTGCTTGATTATATATATTCAAATTATATTCTTACCTCAGTGCATCTTTCAACTTAGTTCAATAAATATCACAACTATTCATCAGACCAGGAGTCAGACCATATATATAAAATGTTACCCAGGTGATTTTTCATTTACATCTGTAAACCATGGAAAATGTACCAAACACCTACATGAGTTAAGAGCATTAGTTACTTGAGTATGCCACTATACTACTTAACGAGCTTTAAAAATTTATTTGAAGTGTCTGAGTATTCACTAACGATGATGTGCAGGACTAACAAAATAAATTACTTGCCCCTAACACTAGCTCAGCTCAGAGTATAAGACTCATACCCATTAAACAATTGATAGGAGGACACAGTAAACAAATGTCAACCAAACTAGTATAATAAATATTATAATAATATTTTTTTACAATTAAAAGAAAATAAATAAATCATAAAATTATTTAATATTGCATCTATGGAAGTCTTAAGAGAGTACTTTAATATTGTTAGCTTTGACAGTTAAATTGATTCCTTAATTCAATTACTTCAATAAGACTAAAAGAATCTTTTAACTGCAGTTTTTATCAAATATGATGTATAAATCTATATGTTAATGATCTTTTAATAAGAAAGAAGAATCAAATTATTCTATAATAAAAATATTTATTCTGTACTCAAGACTTTATTTAAACTGTCAATACTCCCAGTGAAAGAAGAGAGAAAATTTCTTCTATAGTTAATAACATAATAAATTCTAAATTAAGGTGTACTTAAAAAAAACTGTAAAACATTCACACATAATGTATATATGATATCGATTAATAGATGCATAAAATAAAGAAAAATACATTTAAATCTAATATTACAGTTAACAAAAGTAATCCACATATATATTAGTAAAAAACTTATAACAATACATAGCTTTATTAAATTATTCAAAAGTTTATATTACCATTAAGTCCTTAAGTGTGTCAGTCATGCTCTCTGCAAATTCTTTGAAGAAGTAGCTACTTTTGTTCATTTTGTCATTGTATCTTATGCTGTCTGATAGCTGAGAGACTTCTTAGTAGGATGGCTTTTTTAGGAAGTTGCCTTTCTACTGATTTGTAAATTTAAGCTATGTTGGTAGCTGAAGATAGTCTTACAGCATGAAGTTCATCTTTGGTAAGCACATACCCACATATATTCAGGAAAACAACACTAGGAATAATTGATCCGTTTATTTTTTAACTGCAGGCTGCTTTTCATAAACTGTTGTTAGAGTATCAACAATTTTGATGAAAGAACTGGCATGAAGTGTGGCTTATAACATAGGATGAAGAGTCCCAGCATTTTGGAATATAATCTTGTCTAATTTATCAAAGAAGAATGAATCAATGAATGGATCAACTGGATGAATCTAATAGAATCTACTGAATAAATCAATAAATGAATGAAACAATAGATTTGGGAGAGCTTTTCGATCAATTGTTTCCCACCACAATGTTTCTATAATTTTTTAGATTACATCTTAAAATAGCCAAGTTATTAACTAATTAATAATCCAGGTTTTTAATCATTTAAAATAGAACATTTTCACATTCCATACTACTTTATCTAATCACTTTAAATGTCTTATCTGAACAATGCTCAACTTTTAGATTTTGTTATTACAGCAGATTAATATTTTATTTTGAGGTTAGATATTGTTATACAATTTTTAAAAATAATCTTGGATAAAGATAATAAATTTATTTACATTTTTTTTTTTAGAAAAAAAATTACATTACTTTTAAAAATTAAAATTATTTTATTGACTCATGTGAGCACTTATATACATTGCAATACCACTTTTAAAACACACATTTGACATAAAATTAAATTAACAAAATTTCTAAATTAATTGAACTAAAAAATTTTAACTGAAATCCCCTCATGATTTAATACATAATTGAATCATAGAAAAGCATCTGTTACAATATATATTGTGATGTGGCCTAATCTCAGGACTATGGGTTTGGATCCATGTTGGGCATTTTTTGCTGTACTGGTCACTACTTTCTCATGGGTTAATTATTATCAGAAATTGGGTTAAATTATATGAACCTCATATGCTAAATTATGATGCAAGTCTGTTTACATAAATGTATGGATTATTTCACAGTTCAATATTAAAATAGGATTACCCATTACTTCTCAATTTTATTTAATGAAGATGACTAAACTAATGTTATTTAGTTATATTTCACAGCCAACTTGCATATACTTAATATTATACAAATCTAAGTTTATGTGTCAATTCCCTCAAGGCATATTTATAAGCACTGATATTGATCATCAACCTTAAGCATCAATTCTTATATTTAATTCCATTTCACAGCCAATTTATGTATACTTTATAATATATAGAACCTAAGTTCATGTGACAATCTTGGCTTGTTTTTCCTTGTCTTTTAAAGCTTGTTTTTTTTTTATTCTGTTGATCATGTTTAACCATGGTTCTGATTAAATTTACCTAGCATTAAATCTTATCAAAACAACTTAATTGTTTCTTTTTTAATTTTCTTTTTTCTCTCTAAAATACCTGATATACTGTTAATTAAATCATGAATTAAGGTTTAGAAACTCTATAATTTCTATTTTAATTTTATTTTATAACTTAGCATATTAAAAATATAAAAAGTTTTATAAATTTTGTCATTCTTTTTATACATTAATATTTCTTGATAATTATATAATTGTTTACATATAAATCTAAGTTATACAGTCAGATATATAAAAACCAATCAAGAGAGTATTTTTATTACATTAATTTTAACTTATTTTATTTTAATTTTATTCAGTAATATTATTAACTTAAATTCCCCATTATAAACTTAGACATTTTAAGGCACTTGTAATACTTGACTTGGCCAGAGGTGGCAAATACTACAATATATATATATATATATATATATATATATATATATATATATATATATATATATATATATATGAAGATTTACACGGGTTGCATATATAAAAGACATATTTTGCGGGTTCATCCGTGTTAAAATATTTTAAATACTGACGTTTCGACTTGGTAACACAAGTCATCCACTGAGTAATAAAAAGTAGAAAGATGGTTGTAGAGGTGCTACAATCATTGATTTGAAAAAACGTTAAAGTTCCACCAATAGCAAAATTGTTAAATTAAGAATGTTTTTCAAAAAAATATTTCCAAATAGGAGGAAGTTTGCTTGTATCATCTTGCTTATTGATACAATCTGGCCTTTTAAGTATCTCAATGGCTTCTCTAATTTTGCACTGGTATAGATTATCACATCTGAATATGATCCTGGTACTAGAAAAATTAATTTTATGACCTGAATTCATAGTATGGAGTGAGAGTGCTGCTGATGATGAATGTTGTTTAACTGCATTAGCATGCTAATCTCTCCTAACACTGATGCAATGATTACTCATACCTATGTAAGAAGCTTAACAATTTTCACATGAGATTTGATAAACACCATGAGATTCAAGAGGGATTGAATCCTTAGGCTTGGTTATTATATTGATGATCTTTTGATGAGTAGAAAACACTGTATTTATATTATAGCATTTTAATTTACGTCCAATACTGCCTGTAGTTCCTTTTACATATGGAACACAAATCCTAATAGCTGATTTATTATCTTTTTGTTTCCTATTTTGTCCATTTTGGGCTTGAAATAAGGCTTTTTTAATAAATTTATAATTGTAACTATTTGCTAATAAAACACTATTAATATGATTTATTTCTTCTTTCAGATGTGACTTATCTGAAAGGTTAATTGCTCTATGTAAAAGAGTTTTTGCTACAGAAATGATCTGAGTTGGGTGATGATGAGAATGGAAATGTAAATATCTGTCTGTGTGTGTATTCTTTTTATAAATTGAAAAAGATAAACTATTCCGTGTTCTGGTGACTAAAACATCAAGAAAAGGGAGTTTTCCATCAGACTCTGTCTCCATTGTAAAATATAATATGAGAATGCATATTATTTAAATATAAGAAAAAATCATGTAATTTATTTTTACCATGTTGTCATATGACAAAAATGTCATCTATGTATCTGAGCCAAATCAGGGGTTTTAAAGAGAATGATTCTAAAGCATGAGTTTCTATATTTTCCATGAATAAATCAACTATTACTCCTGAGATAGGTGAGCGCATAGAAGTACCAAAAACTTGTGTGTAATGCTGTCCATTATATACAAAATATGTGTTCAAGAGACAATGTTTAATCAAAGCAATAATATGGTTTGGCAAATTGCAACATTGTGAAATTACATTTAAAGTTTCATCAATTGGTATGTTTGTAAACAAAGACAGGACATCAAAACTGATCAGAATACTATGGATTCAGGTCATAAAATTAATTTTTCTAGTACCAGGATCATATCCAGATGTGATAATCTATACCAGTGCAAAATTAGAGAAGCCATTGAGATACTTAAAAGGCCAGATTGTATCAATAAGTGAGATGATACAAGCAAACTTTCTCCTATTTAGAAAGATTTTTTAAAAAAACATTCTTAATTTAACATTTTTGCTATTGGTGGAACTTTAACGTTTTTTCAAATCAGTGATTGTAGCACCTCTACAACCGTCTTTCTACTTTTTATTACTTAGTAGATGACTTGTGTTACCAAGTCGAAACGTCAGTATTTAAAATATTTTAACACGGATGAACCCGCAAAATATGTCTTTTATATATGTGTGAGTGTGCGTGGTGAGTGTGTGTCAATATCATTATGTATCTATAATGTATGCATTCAAATAATAATTGCCCTTTTTTGTTTTATATGCAATAGTTATTATCACTTTAACAAATTTAAATTTTTAAAAGTATGATGTAACTTATGGACTCATAAGTAGTGACTAGTGAGTCTCAATTTAGCATTCCTGAAATACTATCCTTAGTTATAATCTTTTTTTCAGTGGTAATAGTTGTCTGGTCATTCTTACATTTATATTGAGTTTTGCCATTCCTTTTCAATATTAGTAAGAAAAGTTTTTTTTTCATCTTTGTTATTATTTTTTCTATTCTAAAATGGTATATTAATGCATAACTACATTACTTCCAGTTTTGAAAGTCAAACATTTTTAATAAAAACGAAAGACAAAACCAGACTGATGATGGAAACGTGAATGCACTAATATCTGATAATCACTGATTATTCAATCTTACTATAGATGGCACTAGATTAGAAAGTTATCACATCACATCACATGATTTATCATAAATTGCATAAACTGGAGATGCAATTATTAATTACTTCAATTAAATTAGTTATAACTGAAACACAAGCTTATTATATACCTGTGTCTATATATATGTAATATATAGCGTATATGAATACAGACATTCACATGACCCACCACTCTCCACTCTATCTAATAACACTGATACACTTAAATACATATATACTGAAAAGATAAATAAACACCAATATATGTATTTCGTGCTAAACCAGCAATCATCAGTATGTCCAGATTATCATCTCTACACATATACACTATACATTCTCAGATATATATTAAGATAGAAAACCTTCATACTTTAATGGATAGGCTTCAATCTACTCCACACTCCAACTCTTCAACCATCCATCCAATTGAAAATCTGAAGATGAAATGCTCAAAGGCCACGCTGAGGCCGAAATTCTTGTCACACCCATGTTGACCTAAGGTCAATCTAAACCCCACAATATATGTGTAGAGATGATAATCTGGACCAACTGATGATTGCTGGTTAAGCATGAAATGCGTATATTGGTGATTGTTTATCTTTTCAGTATATATGTGTTTAAGTGTATCAGTGTTATTAGATAGAGTGGAGAGTGGTGGGTCATGTGAAAGTCTGTGTTCATATACCCTATATATTACATATATATAGACACAGGTATATAATAAGCCTGTGTTTCAGTTACCACATTGTAGAGATGTCTGCCCATCCTTGCATATGTATTAGATGGATTATGTCCTGTACATGTGGGGTTTAGATTGACCTTAGGTCAACATGGGTGTGACAAGAATCTCAGCCTCAGGGTGGCCTTTGAGCATTCCATCTTCAGATTTTCAATTGGATGGACGGTTGAAGAGTTGGAGTGTGGAGTAGATTAAAGTCTATCCATTAAAGTATGAAGATTGTCTATCTTAATATATATCTGAGGACTTATAGTATATATGTGTAGAGATGATAATCTGGACCAACTGATGATTGCTGGTTTAGCATGAAATATGTATATTGGTGATTATTTATCTTTTCAGTATATATGTGTTTAAGTGTATCAGGGTTATTAGATAGAGTGGAGAGTGGTGGGTCATGTGAAAGTCTGTGTTCATATACCCTATATATTAAATTAGTTTTATATATATATATATATATATGATTGTTATTTTGTCAATGATTTTGTATGGAAGTAAGATATGGTAATTTTATATTTGTAATATAAAGACACTGAATATTTATAATTAAGAATGCTTCAAAAAATTCAGAAAGTTATAATAATTTTTTAAAAATAAATTAGTATAATCCAGTGGTGCTTGTAACTAAAATTTGTGAGAGTGTTGCTTTAGAAAAATTTTGCCTAATGTTTTAATATTGGTTAAACTGAAACAAATATATATAAATATATATATATTATACATAAACGTGATAAAATCCTGCACAAGTATTAGGTCTGCTGAGATTGAAACTCTACCTCAGAAACAAATCTATAAATAAATACCTAATTAAACACATTTATAATCTTCTAAAAATAAAAATTAATTACTTTTTACCTCAATATTATGTAATCTTTTTATTAGGATAAACTTATTATTGAAAATCTTGCTTTCACTGCAAATTTAACATTTTAAACTATGTTGTGATGTCATGAAAAAATGCTAGCACAAAGAAACAGACACTTTTATTTTTATTTTGGAGGATATCAAAAAGTTCAGTCTGCCCTAGTGATTGCTCATTATTTTGATTAGATTCAATGTGGTCATCATTATAAGGTGAGTACATGTTTGTTTGTTATTTAAATAAAATTTTAGCTTGCCATTTGTCCAAAGATCCCATGCAACCATTATTCTATGACATTACAAAGTTAGAAAAATTATCACTAGATGAATACCAAAGTATCTTTTTTAACCTAAATTGTTACAATTCAAACTTGATTCATTTATTTAAAAGTGAAATCCATTTTTCTTGTTTGTTGCTTAAAGATTGTATAATGTACAGTATAAAGAAAGAATTAACTCATCAAGTCATTATACTGAATGTTATCAAAAATAGGGAAAGGATTGGTACTGCATGAGAAACAGTGCTCTCTCTACCTAGTGTGCAGCTTCTTATTTCAGATATCTGCACATGCACACAACAGCCAAAAAGCATGTCACTGGAACTGTGAAGCACATAGTTCCTTACAAGAATTTTTGTATTTTTTTCATAAACTAGGAGATTGCTACTTACATTAAACTTAGGGATTATATAATGCACAAGTATAAAAAAAGAATTAAAGTAAAATATATGAATGTTATAGGGGATGCTGCAGTTTCCCATTGCCTATACAGAAGCCACCACTGGTATGATCTACAGTTTTGATTTAAATCTACAGAAGTAAGTGGATATCTTCATTGGATTTGTCACATGAAAAAAAATTAGATTTTTTATTGTACTACTTTGTAACTTGAGCATGGCATTCATGGAAGAAGTAGATTTCATTTAAGTTTAAAAAAATTTATCTCAAAGTTATTTTAATGAAGTATTTCAGTGATTGTTTTTATCGAATGAAAGTAGGTGTGGATGTAATACAAAAAAGAGCTACAATAATTGAAGTCGTTTAGATACAAAAGCTTGCTGCAAAAGAAGTTAAAAGGCCATATTTCAAAAATATCACATTAACACCTAAGGCCATCGTATTGATATATATATGGAAGTATTGTATTTTGGATTATTGTAAAATCACTGTATAATTTATTTTTAACTATATTTTTCTATAAAAATATATCTTTGTGCCCCCTCCCTCTCCGCCATCCTTTATTTGGTTAAGAATCATGATGAGTCAAATTATGGGATTTATATTATATAAAATAAATATTATTTGAATTTTAAAAAAAGTTCCACCTAATAATAATTAGACAAATGGACACTAATGAATGTGCCTTTGAGAAGCTTTAAAAAACACGTGATAATAAAGTCTGAAAGAAAGTTATTTATGTGACTATCAAAAATTGATGGTAACTTGACATCTGATATTAATAAATAAATATTTTTTCTAAATAATCTTCTAAACTTTATTTTTTTTAAAAATCATATTTGCTTTTATAAAGGGATTATAACTGTTACAATATCAAAAGTCAATCTCTCAAAAGTCAAAAGATTAAAAGAGAATGAATCACTCTCTAGCAGGCTTTAAAATATTTTTAAACTTAGTTTAAAAGGTAAACTACTTATAAAAAAAGAGCAAAGCTTAACAAAAAAATTTCTGCTAAAGTGAATTAAGAAATATTGATTACAACTCAGACTAAGATTGAACAAATGCTTTATCACAAAAACATTCTGACATATAAAAAATTGATTTAAGATAAGCAAAAAAGGAGAATATATGTTTGTAGATATATATGTGGATGTGATTGCAGTGATATTCTCAATGTGTAAATAAAATATATATTATATTAGGTAATATAAATCATAATTTAAAAAGGATTTGCTGTAAGTTCATTTAATTTTGAATCAGACTGACTCATGCGGCAGTAATCTCTATGCCCTTACCTCATTACAGTTTTGATTCATGGCTAATAGCTTACTCATCTAGCAAAGTGCAAAAGAAGCTGGAAAAGTTTGAATCCAATCAAAATTAATGATTTGGTCTAAGAGTCTGACTATAAAATGCATTAGAATATTTGAAATCAAGATTCCTGGGTACTTAGATTTTAAGACATGACAAAATATTATGAATGACAAATTATTATATGATTACTTAAACATTGCAGTATAAAAATATGAAATAAATTTCTGACTTATGCAAAAAAAAAACCAGAGATAAATCAAATAATTCCATAGAGATAATGCTGTAAGGCTCATTAAAACATTTTAAGTAGCTCTAAATTTGAGATGCTAGAATAAATTGAGTTAAGAAAGTGGCAAGCATTGGAAAAGTACCATTGATGATCAATAAGGATTATAACTTTGTGTATACGGTATTATTAATTATTATCCCAGCCTGCCTTCAAGTAGAGAATTTAATATACATTCAGATAAACTTCCAAAATAAATTTAAAAAAAGTTTTTCCAAGGAATTCAGAGTTCATCTACAAGTAGATTTTTTTGCAGAGAATCTAGATTTTTTTGGATCATTTTATAATCTGATGCCAAGTAGTAATACAGTGATTTGTTTATATTTTATCTTGCAACATGATTTTGATGTTTAGAAGAGCCTGATGTAAATGCTAATATATTTTATGCCATGGATAACTGTTTATATTTTTAATTGCACATACTACTTTTGTTTTCATCTTGTAAATTCTCAAATATCTCTCTCTATACTTTGATGAGTTGGGTTTAAATTTTGCATTGATTTTCTATTAAATATTCTATAGGTGGTAATAAAAACTTTATTAAGATCTTTCTTTTCAAAAATATAGATATTAGGCATATTTATATCAAATTATTTCTACGAAAAACATTCCATCTTAAATTAAATTGTATGACTTGATCTATATTAATAATCTGACAAAAATTAATATCTATTAAATAATGTGAAATTATATTAAAACTTCAGTGCACCATTTATAGTATTTTTTATTTTATTTTTTATGTTGCTATATGATGGAAAAATCAGCTAATCTCTACAAGTGCTTTTGAAAAGACTGGCAAACACACCAGCATAGCATTGATATTCTAATGTAAATGCCACTATTATAATCTAGTTCATGTCAAAGTGTGCTGTTGAAATTAGTGATTTATTTAATAATGTTTTATTTTAGTGGTCCATTCATATAAAAGGCTACATTATTTAAAACTTTTTTTCACTCTGAATCTTACACAAATAAATATTTCAATATTTATAAACAATCATACAGTAAATATTAAATGATCTTAATAATTGTTTTATTATATATTTAAATATTCATTTATGCAAGATTCCTTGTGAAAAAATGAGTGTTTAATAACTCTGTCTTATGCATTAATGAGCTATTGAAAATAGACTTCACTAATTAAAACCTAATATCAAATAAATCATGTTAATGGTATTTAAATAAGAATTATTGTTGATTTTTTTGAAGGCAACTTGATAAGGGTGGTTGTACAAAAATCTACATTCTGATAAATGGTCCGTTTTTTCATTATGTAACAATATATTCAATAAAACAGAAAATGCACATTGAAGTTTTAATATTGCTTTAGTTATTTCATACTTACAATGTCAAATAAATATTTATTACATACATATATACACTGTAGATATATGAATGTTTTAGTTTCTTCCAATTCGTTCTATCAATATTTATTTTATTTTATTTTTCAAAAAGTTATTGGAAAAAAAAAATGAGCATGAGAATAAAGAAGTTTTTGCTTTTATCTGGTAGTTGTTTTTTTTAATTTCTCGATGTTCCGATGCATTATTATTGCAAAAACTAACAACAGATATTACAAAATCTAGTTGTTTTAAATCATCTCTGTTAATTTTCATTCTTAAGCTTTCCATTTTAATCCACAAAATATCTCCTCTAAATTTGTTATATAAAATTTTGGAGACACCAGAATTATCCTGTTATATTCTATTGTCTTACACCATATGGTTTAGTGCAGTGATAGAGTAATAGACCTTGAGAGCTGAAGATTCAAAAATAACCGTCCAACTCTGTCATTTGTCATGCTCAAACATAATATAAATTTTTAACTACTGTACAAATTAATAAATATTCTTGAGATTCTGAAAATGACCTGAATCTATGTCTTGCTATTTGCCAGCTTTTATTACTAGTAAATTTTTTTATAGAAGCAAATGCCTTTTGATAATTTACCCAAACGATGTAAAATGCTAACTTTTACTTATTAATCTTTCCTATAACTTTTTTTAATACTTGAATGTGATCTGCTATGACATTATTTTTAAATTTAGCATGTTTTTTTATTCTGTTTTGTTTGCTTATTTGATTTTTTGGTTAACTTGAGTCCAATGTTTTCTGTCCCACTATTTGTTATGGTCTTAATAAAGGTCCCATATAGAAATGAGAGTAGGCTTATAGATTTATAATTTTTAATTTTTTTTAAGTTTTGTTAAATATCACTTCAATTTTCACTTTCATTATTGTATTTTCTCATTTATTTCGTGCACCCACATTATTTTGTTATAATTTTGTTTTCTGGTTTTTATTTCTGAAGCACTTTTATTTTTGACATATTTATCTGTTTCCATTCTGAATTTAAAATAATTGGCATCTCAAAAGATGTGGTTAAAAGGCTCTTTTGTTTTTTTATTTTTTATTGCTTTAACAAAATCAATAAATAATATAATGCATGTTTATACAAAGTTTAAATACCCGAAGACAAAACCTGAAAGAACATATTTGTGTTAATTATATATATATAAAATACATATTTTGCGGGTTCATCCGTGTTAAAAACTTTTAATATCAATATACTGACGTTTCGACTTGGTCACACAAGCCATCCACAGAGTTATAAAAAGATAGAAAGACGGTTGTAGAGGCGCTACAATCACTGGTTTGGAGAGATGAGCATGCTAATGCAGTTAAACAACACTCATCATCATCAGCACTCTCACTCCATACTATAGATTCAGGTCATAAAATAGATTTTTCTAGTACCAGGATCATATCCAGATGTGATAATCTCTACCAATGCAAAATCAGAGAAGCCATTGAGATACTTAAAAGGCCAGATTGTATCAATAAGCGAGATGATATGTGCAAACTTCCTCCTATTTGGAAAGATTTATTTAAAAAACATTCTTAAATTTAACATTTTTGCTATTGGTGGGATTTTTAATGTTTTATTCAAACCAGTGATTGTAGCGCCTCTACAACCGTCTTTCTACCTTTTTATAACTCTGTGGATGGCTTGTGTGACCAAGTCGAAACGTCAGTATATTGATATTAAAAGTTTTTAACACGGATGAACCCGCAAAATATGTATTTTATATATTTAACCCGTGCAAATCTTCGTTTTAACATATATATATAATATGTAATAACATAATGATATAATATTACAGTAAAAAAAATTAATTAATTTGATATAAAAATATATTTTTTATTAATTGCTAAGGCAGTTTTTCTATACAAATTATATGTGTCTAAGCATGACTGAATTAAAATTAGCAAGGTTACTGACATTTTCACTTACAAATAAATTAAACTGACCTCTGATTTTAATAAATCTTCATATTTTCATGTGTGAACATATGTATGTAAATCGGTCAGTTAATTAACTATGCTGTTGAATTAAATGACCACTGTTTGCTAAGGGGAATGCAATTGGCTCTCAAATTTATAGAATTTTTGAAGTTAATTATGGGCCAAGCCTCCTTGATTTTATGTTTTTTGATGTTGCTTTTAAGGATTATGATTCTAGAATCTGCAGGGTTTAAAAGAATGGCCAGTGTTTTTTTCATTGTCAATGAATACTGAGTTGTAAGCATTATTAGATTTGGCTCTGTTATATAAATGACTGTGTTTGGTAATTCTCAATTTTAAGTTTTCACAAATTTTTCCATAATATTTGCCATTACAAAATTAGCAGCTTAGAGTGTATACCAATTAAATCTTATCATCATTAATGTTTTTGTCTTTGGGATTATTAATGAATCTATTAAGATATAGGGGGCACTTAAAACCAACATTGAAATCTTTTTTTAAGATAGATATTAATTTTGAATGGATTTTAGGAATATAGGGCATGTCAATCCAAGATTTAAGATTATGTGGTTTATTAAATTTGAGTTTATTGTTATATTTATTTATTTGTTTGTCATGTGTAGCAGCAGAATAGCTGACTTTAATTAAATCTTTCTTATAACATTCTAGATTGTTGGTTTTTTTTTTTTTGTATTAGCTATAAATTTGCAAAAACTTTAGTTCCTAAATTAAAAAAAGGTTTTAAAGTCCATAATTTGATATTAGAAAGAAACATCTGACCCTAAAGTTTGGTAATCATTGAATAATCACTTGTGTAGATTTGTCTTGTCAGTTTCTCTCCATTGTCCATTTGATTTAAAGAAACTGTTTTAACTTGTCAAACATTTCATAAATCAGTTTGGGGGGAGGGGAGCACATATAAGACATTATCTACATATCTTGTAAATATCAGATACTTATAAAAATCTAAGGAAAAATGATTATGATTATTTTTCATGTTGTCTATAGCTAGGATGTATATCATGCCACTAACAGATAAACCAATGGGACAGTTTGGTGGACAAGTTGTCATAAACATTTTATCTTGTTAAACATTTCATAAAACATTTACCAAGACCACAAATTGGACCATGGGTTTATTTATTAGTGGTGTGATAAGTGGCCTAGCTGTAGCCATATTAAAAAAGACTTTATCCTACTTTCTTAGATTCTTATAGGGATGTAACACATACAAGATGCATAGATGATATCTTTATATGTGCTCCTCCTGAACAGATTCTTGAAATGTTTAATAAGTTAAAACAGTTCCCTGAAATCAAATTGACAATGAAGGAAGA
Organism: Epiperipatus broadwayi; assembly: GCA_028023455.1. Lineage (NCBI taxonomy): Eukaryota > Metazoa > Onychophora > Udeonychophora > Euonychophora > Peripatidae > Epiperipatus > Epiperipatus broadwayi. The sequence goes on along the minus strand of JAQFVV010006602.1, from coordinate 158,759 downwards.
AGAAGACAATCAACACTCTATTAAATATCTTGATTTGAACTGATAAGACAGATCTATATAACTGATTATTCAATGATTGTCAAACCTCTTAGTATTAGACATTATTTATACCCACAATCCAAAGTTCCTTTCCAATATAAAATGGCAGGCTATAAATGCTTTTTGTATAAGAACTAAAGACTTTTCATTTTCATAGTTGATGCCAAAAACAATATAGAATGTTATAAAAATTATTTAATAAAAGTCAGCTATTTTACTGTTTGACAAACAAATAAAAAGGTTTAATGATAGACACAAATTGAATAAGCAACCTAATCTTAAACTTTGGAGTGACATGCCTTACATTCCTAAAATCCATTCAAAATTAGCACCTATCTTAAACAAAGATTTTAATGTTGGTTTTAGATGCCCCTTGTCTCTTAAAAGACTCATTAATAATTCCAAAGACAAGATCATTAATAATGATAAGGCTCAATTGGTATACACCATAAACTTCCAATTTTGTTATGGTAGATATTATGGAAAAACTCTTGCAAATTTAAAATCAAATTACCCAACACATTCACTTAGATAATAGAACCAAATCCAACAGCACTTACAGCTCAGTATTTATTGATCATGAAAAAAATATTAGACATTAATTTAAATCTGCCAATGTTAGGGTTATCAGCCTTGAAAGCGACAACAAAAAATGTAAAATCAAGGAGGCCTGTCACATAATCAACTTCAAAAATGCCATAAATCCAAGAGCCAGTATTATTTCCCTTAAAAAACACTGATCATTTAATTCAACAGCATAGTTAATTGTCTGACTGCTGTGCACACATATATTCACACATGCAAATATGTAAACATTAATATCAGAGGCCAGTTTAATTTATCTGCAAGTAGAAATACCAATATCCTTGCTAATTTTAGTTCAGTAATGTTTTGATACAGATACTCTGTATTGAAAGTCTGGCTTAGCAATTAATAAAATAAAATATAATATATGTTAAGTGCACTGGGCCACAGTAATAAAAAAACTGAGTAAAGTAATACAAGATGGCTTAGGGCTTTCGAGGGCTTATTGTGTCTTTGTATTCACAGCAAAATCAGAATAGGAAACAGGTGGAATGTTTATATAGGCTAGTGGTAAGTTCAATACATTCATTTTTTGAGAGGGGGAAGCATGATTTTTTACAGTTTATAGTGTAGTTCTTATTAGCTATATTCTTCACAGTAATATTATTTCATTATATATATATATATATATATATATATATATATATTGTGCCCTTTCTATAGGTCAATGATGTTATAAATGGTCAATTACTAAAAAATTTTAAAATTAATATTATATAGTATTTAAAATTATAGACTATATTAAGTAGTAAAAGATTAATATGATATATTTAATAGTAAATATTGTGAGGGTGAGAATTGCATCTAATTCTATATTTTTCTAAATTGTTTTTCAAAATTTTATATAATTATTTTATATAATATAAGTAGCAAATTTATTAAGACATAAAATTAGACTAAACACCGGAAATGACTACGTGACTGTCTGTAATATTCTATGTATAAGCACCGGTTTAAATTAATACTAATAATTAAAATATTTAAATAGTATATTATAGAAGTGGATGGAATTGTCACACATCATAATAAAAATAAGTAGTATACACCTTTATTAATTATTGTTTCAAAATTGTTTTACAGGTAGTTAAATTGTAATAGATAATAATTGATTTAAAAATAATAATGAGTTAACATTTAAGTCTATTACGTCATGATTTTAAAACTTTAGAAATTGTTTATAAATCCAAGTAGGGATTGACCAATAAAAAAAAATAGATCTTGGCAGACAACCAAAATCGCGCCAACTAATTGTATAAACTGGGGAGAACAAAAATGTGTTGACTCCAGAGCAGAGGTAAAATTTTAAGCTCTCTAAATTTTTTTTTCAATTTATTAGTCAATTTTATTATAATTTTAATAATATCTTTGAAAGAAACCAACTGACAATTTAAAAATCATCCGAAGAGGATCTTAGAATAAAAATTTTTAAAAAAAGTTTGTCATAGTAATGTTTCACTAACTTTATAGTAACCTGCCAGTGGATTCTATCGAAATATAATCGGAGTTTTCAATAGAAAATGGATAGATTCTTAAAACCAAGTTGTAAATTTTATAATATTCCAAATATGTTAATATTATTCATTGATATAGTTTATATAGCGTATCACTATGAAAGCTGCTTTCGTGCATATAAAATCAATGAAAGGACATTGTGTGCAGAGTTAATGAAGATAATGGAAAATAAAAATAAGTATTATTCATATAAGAATAAATGGACAAAAGGAATTTTAATATTGAAATAGTTTGAATTGCTTTCTTTAAGATGACTTGAGAAAATACTCTAGAAAATAGTTAAAGATCGGAAGTAGTGTATATAAAATAATAATGAATGAAAGTGAAGTTTACCAAGGAAAACACTTGCCTAAAGAAAAAAAAAAAATTTTACAGAAGAGAAATATAAAATATTGGATCCATGGAAAATGCAATTGGTACCGTAATTATTAAATAATTGTAGTTTAACTAGAAATAAAGATGCATCAACGCGCCGAGGTAATATTCGCCAGAACATTAAAAAGCTTCGTGGGATAACTAAATAAAATGTTTTCTAATAATTTTGGATTAAACACTAAAACTAAAGATCATCTAAACAGTTTATTAAATGAACTAATTTATTTAAAACTTTAATAAGCAGAAAGGAGAACATTCGGACAAAAGAAGAAATAATAAATATTATGGGACTAACCAAGATTTACCGTCAGAAAAATATGTGATTATGGTTTGAATTATTTTCTTTACTAATCTAAGTTAAACATTAAGTTTTAGATAGCGATAGGGAAAACAAAATACATTAATTCATAATATAACATTATATGAAATAATATGTTTTGATTTTGAATTTTAAAATAAAATTGTATGTATGTGGAAATTTGTATATTTGCGATGCTCGAAGAGAAAGAAACCTACTACGAACTCTGATAGGAAGATAAAGATTGTTTTTGGTAACATTTATAATTATTAATGATATATAATGTATGTTTTATTTATTTAGATCAGCTGAGAATCGAATGAATGTAGCGCAAAAGTTTTATTGTTATTATTGTTGTAAAACGCATTTTTGAAAACAACACTCTAAAACACTTTGAGATGTGATTAGATTTTTAAAAAATATGCATACGATAATCATTTTATGTGTTATTAATATAGTTCAATATAACCGATGGTTATGTGATATTTTCTGTTAATTTTCCGATTGGGATATTTAAATGTTATTTTAACAAAACGTAGATGTTGAACCTACAGTGTAATAAAGCAAGACAAATTGTTCTTATGGAATAGGGAAATGTTTTATATTAGCGAATTTTGTTTATTGTTTTAAAAAGTAGTTAGTATTTTATCGATGTTGGATACAGTAAAAATCTCGAGAGATAGTTTGGGTAGTGACTTGGTAGTACGTGGTGATTCGGAAACCAAGAGGATGTATTAAAAACTAGGATGCTACAGGGAATGAAATAATAAGTAGTTTTAGATGTTAATCAGCGTAGTTAACAAAGCCCTACGACTGGTACACATGTTGTCTTGGACAGTGGTATTTTATATATTTCTTGTGAGTCGTACTAGATGTTTGGTAAAGCTGAGTAAATAGCTGCCACATCATGCTTATCGCCAAGGTTATTAGACAATGAATGTCGGACCTATTCACACTGTTCCATACATTTTTTGAAGTATATTGCGGATAAGTTATCTATCTATCTTCCCGATATCCTATACATCTTTCGCTATCTTTATCTGTATTTCTTGCAACTACATCGTTATATGATAAGTCTATTAAAAGGGAAACAATAGATATTTTAGAATGTATGTCATGCTATTATTTGGAATAAGAATAGTTAAGTATTAACGAAGAGTAGATTATGATTATTGAAAGAAAGATGCAGATATCCTAAGAAGGGAAGGAGTTAGAGAATTATTTTAATTCTTTTTTAAGAAATGAACTATAATTTTATAAAAGTATATCCAAATAGAAATATACAAAAATATTAAATATAATTTCACGTTTTCTTATTGTTAATTATATTTTAAAAAATATAAGTATTGCATATTTAAAAAATACAATAACATTCGATAATTATAGTATATGTGAAACTGTAACAGGTGATAATTAAACCCGTGTTATAGTATTATACATGAGTATGGCTTATGGAATAAACGTATTATAGTTTACGAGCATTGGAGAACAAACGTTAAAAGTAATAATAATATTTGAATAATATGCGGAGTGACTTATATAAAGTTACAAGAAAATGTAATTTTCTTTTAAAAACCATATTGATTGTAAAATTATGATGTTATAAATGATGTTTATCCACATAGATAATTTATAATACAGTAACTTTAATATTAAAAGGTAAAGAATGGTGTTACCCATAAAATAGTTAAAATAAGTGATATGATAAACCTAATGAGAAATAAATAAATAACTTTTAAAAGGCATAATAAGTTTAATTAACGATAAAAGAAATATAAATGTGTATAATTCAGCTATTGTAGTGTAAAGAAAAATGAGGATATCCCTTGTAAATAGATGTAGATGGATTTGTTTGTTTTATTTATTTTTTATTGATGTTAATAAAATTTTAAAATTTGTTTATTAAAACTTGTGTCTGAGTTTTGTTTTCTCTACATCATTGCATGAATTCACAGGGTATGTTCACAACCATTAAACTAAGTATATGATTGTTTGCACAAAAGATAAATAGAGAAGTATGTTTAATCTTAAATATTTATTGATGTTCTTGTAATTAAATAATTATAAAATTGCATTGCGTTACTGGTCATCAATCCATTATCATAATATTTTGCTAAATTATATGCTATTAGTTGCCACTTGCTTTATTTATCAGATTATCTAAACACTGCCACTTATTAATTTATTTTATTACTTAAAGATAAAAAAGGGGATATTAGATTATTAACTAATTTATTACGGTTATAAATTTGCGATGAAAGAAAAGCTGTACTAGTTGGATTAAGCAATGAAGATTGTGATTATTATTGTTTTATTATTAATCTAATTTCAGAGTAGTAGATTATGACATAAAATCCCTTATCATATTTTGCTACCATATGTTATTAACATGCGAATAAATTTAAGAACCTGAGATTATTTCATTTGAGCTAGATGATTACTATTATTATTATGAGAGATAAAAGATTAATACTTTAATTGTTAAATGAGTCTTAGTGATTAGAAGTTGCGGAAGTCATAAGAATACTATGTAGTTATTATGTGTAATAGTAGTATAAGGGGGGATAGTGTTCTTATGCCATTGAGGTGGTATCCTGTGGGATATTGTCTCAATGTAATCTACCTTGTCACCAGTATTTCCACTTCTAGTCTCATGAATTCCTGAATATTTATTTGAGTTAGTTTAAAACAGAACCTAAGTTAATTTTAATAAACTTGAGCTAGTAAAGCATTTAATTGAATATTTCATTAATTATTAGAGCTAGAACCCGGTTAGGTGATTTTCACTATATTATATTTATTTTGGGGGAAGTGGAGATGCGGGAACAGGGCGGTTAGATTATGGCCCTCAACGTGATTGGCCTGGTGTGTAGTGGAGCAACACGTGATGACAAGGGTAGAATATATATATATGTATGTATATATATATATAGAGTGTGTGTGTGCCATTATTTCTTGACAATTGTGGAACAGATATCTATCTACTAACAATTTCTGAAATTTTAAATTCATATCAGCTTTTAAAAACTATATTGGGTGTTACATGATGTTTCTCTTTAAATTTACACATTGTTCATTGACATTGCACTGATGACTGAAAATTAATAAAAGTCTATAAGTACTTTATACGTTGAAATGGTAGGGCTTCAAGCATATATACATATATATTAAAATTAATTATAAATATAATTTTTTAATAGCCTGAATTAGACGAATAGTGTGGAAGTACTGAAAATCCCAGCAAGCTATATGTAAATTAACTGTCAGTAAATGTAAAATTAGTCCTCCTACATTTTAGCTTTGTTTGTATACAAGCATACCATTTACTGACATACATGCAAAGTGATCTAAATATACTGTCATAATTTCAAGACAACTATGAGTTATTCTGAAATCATTATAATTAATTAGACGGAAAGACTGAATCTCATATTTAACCAACTCTTAATATTAAATTAGTTTTCAGTTAATGTATGTAAATATAACTTTTAATAGCCTGAAATAGATTAAATAATGCAGAAGTACTAATAATCCCTAGTGAGCTATATATAAATTGTCAGTAGATATAAAATGTAGAATGAGATCACTTGCATTTTAGTTTTGATACTGACCTACTTACAAACAGAGTGCTTATATATGATCAAAGCTAAAGTGTAGATGAGATCATTCTCCATTTTACATTTACTGACACTTAGTTTCCATATGTTTTCAGTGCTTTCACATTATTTCATCTAATTCAAGATGTTAAAAAGTTATATTTATATCTATTAACTGAAGATTAATTTAATATTAAGAGATGGTTAATATAAGGCTCAATCTTTCCTCTTAATTAATTATAGTGATTTTAGAATAGTATGTAGTTGTCTTAAAATTACATTAGTATATTTAAATCACACTCTGATTGTAAGTCTATCAGCAATGGTAGATTGTATATTATCAATCTTAATTTACATGTAGCTCACTAGTGGTTTTCTTTAATTCCACATTCTTTCATCTAATTCAGATTATTAAAAAGTTATATTTATATCCATTAACTCAAGACTAATTTAATATTAAGAGATGGTTAAATATGATGTGCAGGCTTTATCTCTAATTTGTTACAGGGATTTTAGAATAACTTAAAGTTATATTGAAATTTAGTTAGTATTTTAAAATCACTCTCTGCATGTAAGTGTCAGTAGGTATGCTCATATGTGATCAAAGCTGTAGGCTCATTCTAAATTGTATATTTACTGACAGTTTGTTTAAATATAGCTTGCTGGGGGGTTTCAGTACTTTGCATTATTGAAGTATATAGTGGTTATGGCAATAAAAAAAGCAATAGTAATAATAGTAATTTTTATAAGTTAGTTATTTAACAGCAGTGTAGTAATAGAATTTAATTATTAAATTTACCATTTAATTACTAATTAATAAGTATTTTCTATATTAACACCTTTAAATTCCTTATTTACTCTCAATCATTTTATTATACTTATATAATAATATATGGAGTATACCAATAGCTCAAACATGCTCTTAATTGATATGTGCAGTAGATTTCAGAATTTTTACTTAAATGATAAGTATTAAATAAGTGCTGGGTTTGAATTGATATTTTAGATTTAGTGTCTGAATATTCTAGCTCCTCGCTGAGGTGAGCCAAAAGCTTGAAACCAATTGGTCTGGGTATGGAAATATTCTAGATAGGGATTTTAAATATTTTACTCTTAAAATACTTATCAATTAAGAGTTTTTAAGCTTTTGGTATGCCCCCTATATTACTTATTTGTAAATACAAGCTCATAAAAGCAATGGCATGCTATATATGACTTACTTTATTGATTATTATACTTATATGTATACAATCATAGCAAATGTGAATATATGTATATCCTTATATGTGTATGCACTTGTATTTAATAATAAATTCTAAATAATAATAATAAGCCATTTATAAATGAGAATGTCTATTGCAATTCCAACAACAAAAAACAAATGGAATAGAATAGAAAGAAAAAAACTACAATAAAAAGAAATGAGTTTTGTGATGACTATACAAACCTATCTGTCAATCACTAAAACTTCAAATATAGAACATGCTAATCCATTTTTTTTGTTTATTTAACATTCTATAATATTGCCTATTAGTTTGCTCTGTAGAAATTTTTTTAAAATACTTCAACACCATGTCTAATTCTATCTCCAATGTATACCATATTGGCCCAGTAAAAACAATTGACATTGCATTTCTTTAGAATGTCTTTAAAATAATCATTATAATTAAATTGGTTCTATCTCTACTATGCTCATATTTATGATAAAATACTCTTTTAGGAAGTTTTTCATTGTTTATTCATTTTACACATTCAATCCAATGAAGAGGTGATTTTACAATACAGGACTCAATAGAATCACATCCAAAAAGTTGAAAAACACATTAGTTAGGTTTATAATATTTCCATTGTAATTTTTAAAATTTAATAGAGCATTCTTAAATGTAACTTTTCTAAAGTCTTTATATTGTGCCAATAGGATGCCCAAATTTAACTTCCATATAGTAAATTAGGTAAAATAGCTCTCTATATATAGCAAACTTAGTTTCTGTAGTTTTTTATTTTTTTTTATGAAATACTTTTATCTTTTAAATTTTATATCTTAATTCTACAAGCAAAGCAGGAAGTAATAAATACAATATTTTATCATTATTGATACAGCTATGTAAATTTAGTTAAAATTATAAGTTCTTGTTATAGATTTTTATAATATAAATACATAAAAGAGTCAAAACATTTTTACTTGATATTTATTGTTTAATTCTTAATACTTAATACTTGGCACTGACTACCTGATATTTAATCCTTAATCATTTAGATTTCAAATTTATTTTTTTAATATTTAATTGTATTTGACATATTAATTAATACAAATATTTATATTGAATTAAAGAAATCCATGAAAATTTATATTTTGTTTTATCGGCCTTCAATTATCAAGTGGCTAGAAAATTAGTCATTGAAAGATCTGGGATTGCATTATTATAAAACATTCTAAACATAAATCATCCTTATTTAAAGGATAAAAATAAAATAAAAATTTTAATATTTATTGGGAAAAAAAATTGAATTTTAAAAATTATTTATATATTTTATTAGCTAAAATTCATTGTTTATTTAAGTCAAGGAATTTCTCACTAATGTGTATTAACCCAAGAAGTCTTTGAATAAAATTTTAAAGAAATATTTCTAAAAAATTGGATTCTCTACTATAATAAAATGATATCATATACTCTTGTTTATAAAATATTTCCAATATATACCTCCATCAAATGACTAGATTTTCTTTTTTAAAAAAGCCATAATAAGTTCTCTAATAACTTATTTTATTTGGGGGAAATGTCCTTATAAACTACAAGTATTTATCATATTAATCACATGAATGAAAAGATGGATTAAGTTTAGAGTTTTTAATGGGATAAAAGTGATATAATAATCTCTAGTGGTGATAAATGGGTAATAATAATATTTAATATCAATACTTATGCGCTTATAATGCTCGTTAAAGAAGTTATATGTTATTAAATTTATTTAAAACTTAGCACTTTCAAAGCTCTATGGCTTCATAATCATAGCTGTACAAAATAAAAATAAAACGGTTGATAGTGATGAGGGGGAGTATTTAAATTTATGTTAATTAGATGTTTCGGTATACTATTTATAATATTGTTTGACTTAGTTTGTCCATTTTTTGGAAATGGCAAAACAGGTGTCCTTTCTATTAATTGATTGGTTGTCATTATTTATGAAATATGCCTCCTTTATTTTGCACTTATGGTTGTTACTTTTTTTACACACCATTCTGGGATTGGTGGGTTCAAATCTGTGTCCAGTAGCTTTTTCATGTTCCATGAATGCTGATGTCGACTCCTTGTTGTTCAGTGCCCTTTTATACATATATATGTGCTGGGATGTTCTCTTTGTAATGGTAGCTTTTGTTTCCCCATAATATGAGGCTCTGCATCTGGCCTGAGGGCATTGTATCTGGTACACCACTTGAGATGTTAGTTTGGGATCAAGTTTATCTTTTGAATTGTTTATTAGTCTATTAGTGTTGGCTGAAGTGCAGAAACCAATAATAAATTCTTTTGATAATGTTTTAGTTAGATGTTTGGAAATATTGGGTATGTATGGTATGTATTTTTCTGAAGAGAAAAGTTTCAAGTGATTAAATGCAACAAATTTAGAAATTGTAGTTAAATTTTCGTCTTTTGATAATTATAAATACTGAACAAAGATGATAAACCCATGTAAGATATTGTGATCTAGGTCAATTGAAGATTGCCAGCTTAGGTAGAAATTTACATCAGTGGATGTCATTTAACTTTTTCAGATGATTACATTCATATGCTTGTAATATGTGTGGAGAAATAAAAAATTTAAGTATATTTAAGATATTAAATATAAAGAAAAAAGAAAATGAAGTTCAGTTAATAATATAATGCTAATTCCATTTAATAATAATAGATATACTAATTTTTAATTAAATTCAAAGTTTATATCTAGGCTGAAAATAATATTATAATATTTTATCCAGATAAATAATTACTGATAATCATTAATGACTTTATATTAAAAAAAAATATCAAATAAATAAGTACAGGAAATTTAGCACTTGTAAATTGAGCTCTAATAATTTAATTATAAAGTCATCAAATTTAAAGTTAAATATTAATAAAATTAGTAAAAATATTTTATTTATCATTACTTTTTTATATTGCAATTAAAAAAAATGTGAAAAGTGTAATAGTTAAATGTTTTTTTTTTATTTTTAATATTTATATTTTGCTTATTCACATTTATCAACTAAGTAAAGTTTTTAATCTTTATGGAGAAAATAATTTAAATAAATAAATATTTATTAAAGTATTATTATAAATATAAAATTAACAATATTAAAGTTTAATTGATGAAATAATAGCATTTATCAGTAATTTATAATGTTTAAATGCAAATATTTCATTTAAGTTTAAATAACTTATCAAGAGCCTTGCTTTATAGAAACAAAGAAAGCTGTATTTATTTAGCAGAATCTGTTTTTAATTTATGAAATAATAAATATCATTGTTTGCTATAAATAAAGTTTTGTTAATATGTATTAAATATTACATTAAGCTCTTATATACTATTCATCAATTGAATTCCATAAGTGCTACATTATATTTTATTATAGTAGATTAAGAATATATTGTTAACAATATTATTATGAATTAAGAATTTATATATGTTTCTTTTTATAAAATAATAAATAAAACTTGAAAAACTCCACATTTTTTTACAAATACTTATAGTTATATTGGTTAATTATATTAATATTTACTTAATTTTTTTAATTATGATCAAGATTTTGAAATAACTTTTCACATATATTTTAATAATTATCTTAGAGCTAATTCTCCAAAATATTTTTATATCTCACGCTATAAGGGATTTAAAAATAAGTTAAAGAAATAGTTAGGCATTATCTTGCTATTATTTTAAAACTAATCACTTAAGAAAAAACATGTTTTTATTTATAATTAAGAGTAACTATTCCTTAAAAAGGGAATTTGAATTTTATTTCACTCATTATATAAGTTTTCTTAATATAATTTAGGAATTCTTAAAAAACGATTTTATTCTTATTTATACATTTGAAATGTTTTTTATTGCACATGACATTATACATTACTTAATCTTAGAAGATTTACCACTATAATAAGTAAGTAATGCATGAAAATTGATGATATTGTTGATAATTGTAGAAAAGAACTTATCTATTGCATAGATAAAAATGGTGTTTGAATTTGTCTATACCTGGTATGAAAACAGGCAGCTTTGGAGTAGCATAAATGCATTTTTTAATTTTTACTTATAATTTGTAAATCAATATTTTTATGATTCTATAAGATAAAAAATGTGTTTTATGCAATGCTCCTTGAATTTAGTCTTATTATGGAATAATAATTAATGCATATGATGAATGTTTGAATAAAAGAAATTTAAGAATAACTTGGACTGTCAAAATAATTTATTTTTAAAACAATTTTAATTTTTTCGTTATATATATAATGTTTTTGTTATATTTTATTTGGGATATTTAAACAAGATGGCTCTTCATGTTAAAAGATTGCTGACCCAGTATGACTTTACACATAGACATTTCATAAAAGCTTATATAAAATTGCAAATATATACAAGTTTAAATTAATTTGTTTTATCTATTTTCTAACATTAATAGTTATATTGGATAAAAAAATATGTATAAATTAATTTTAACAAGTTTAAATTTGATTTAATTTAGTTAAAAGATAATCCATTGATATTAATTCTTAACCATCTCACAAATATAAAATGCATTCTTACTTGAGATTTACTAAATATTAAAGTCAGAATAAATATCAAATAATATTTTTATAAGTTTTATTGTCAAATATTAATTCATTACAAATATCTGAAAGTATATCTTAAATTAATACATTACTTTTATTTTGTTTTGTTTTTAATTATTTATAATATTTTGTTCTATCATTATTATTAGTGTGGGTTTTATTAAAATAATCAAGTCTCAAAATAGATTGCAAATTAGTGAACCAAAAATCTTACAAAATGGATATGTTTGCTAACAAAAACAGGTATAGTTATTGTTTTAAATAAAAATAAAAATATGATTATTGTTTTCTTAATAATATTTTTTATAATAATGTGTTTTGTTAATTTTGCTTGTAAGTAATAATGTAGTATTAGCAATATACTCAGTAACATAGTGCTTTATATATTAATTTTTTAAAAAACTGTGATATCAAGAATATATCCACATATTTATATTAAATTTAATTCCAAAGTCTATAAGTTTAGTAATCTAAATACTATATATCAATTACCTATGTTTACAGGCATCCAGAAATGTCTATAAAGAAAATTTTAAAATAAAATTTAAAAAATGTATGACTTAATGATATTAGTGAATTGTAATTACTTACATTACTGTTAATATTGTAAAGCATTTTAATTAGCCATCCAGACATGATATACACTATAAAAGCTGAACAAAGAATCAAGAAAAAATGAATTCACATATTCTTGGAGCTCTGGTATTTATAAGCATATCTTTGTCAATGTTGTTGATAATTCAGAGTGAAATTAATTTATCAACTTAATGAAATATGGCATTAAAGGGTTATTCAAGATTGAAAACAGAATCTTACTTTTAACACTTTGATTGTAATAATTAATTAAGATTTAATTTATAATAATAAATAAGGTTTAATATGTAAACTGTTAAGTTAAACATAGTCTAGGGGATGGTAATTAACTTCTTTTGTTTGCATATATGTTGAGCTTGGATTAATTTAAAAGTACATATTAAATCCTACTTAATTATTACAATCAAGGTGTTAAAAATAAAGATTTTGTCTGCTGCCTCATAAAATTTGATTATGAATTTAATAATTCTTATGTGTCATATTCCATCTGGCTGATAAATTATTTTCAATCTGAATTACCAAAAATGTTAACAAAAAATGCTTATAAACATCAGAGCTTCAAACATAGGTTGATTCATTCTATTCTTGATCCTTTGTTCAACATTTAGAATTTTTTTAATTTATAGCCTAGGGAGAGGGTCATTTATTTCCTTTGTTTATTAGTTCTTCTTATATATCATGTTTCCCTGAAAATAAGGCATAATCAGAAAATAACCCCAGTATGATTTTTCAGAATGCTTGTAATATAAGCCCTAATCAACAGATGAATGAATTTATTTTCATTTGTTGAAGCACATGGTGTATATATTGAATTATAAAGTAATAAATCTATAAACAAATAATACTATTAACATTAATGCTTTAAATAAATGATAACATATATTATATTAGTTCTTATGTATTTTTCATTGAACATTTTCAAGCAAACATGATTCTATGTGCATAGAAAAACAATCTTCTCTCAGGCAAATCTTGAACTTGAGATAACCAATTTATTGACTTTATGAATGATTTAACAAAACATTTAAAATTTTACCTACTACAAAGGCCAATATATTGGACAATTTATAATTTCATTTATGTAATTGTAGATACTTATTTTATATTAATATTTAAATTTAAAATGTTTGACTTAGTTTTAGAATTTGATCATGGTAGCTTTTAAATATTAAAGATAAAGGGAAAAATTAAATGTTTTTTCCTCCTAAAAGAAATAATTGAAGTGATTTTAATAATTAAAATTTAGTTTAAATCAATTTTTCTCTTAAATAAAAGTTTTAAAAAACTGCCTATTATGAGCGATTTGGAAAATCAGTGCAAAATACAGAAATGTTTTCTGAATTTTTGTGCTGCATTTTTTTTTATTCTTAATTGCAATCATTTTTGTTATCACTTCTATCTTGTATGTCTTTAATTAACACTTGATTTAATGATAGATTTACACACAATATTTTGACTCCTAACAAGTTTTCATACTTTAATAAATGTAAATATTCCATTGCATATCTCTACCTGAAAAATCACATATTCACAGAGAACATTGCTGAAGAAAACATGTTTGGGAGATTGATTTGAGATTTTGAATAAATGTCTTTTTTTCATGAATAAAATAAGATATTCTCTGAAAATAAGTCCTAAAGTGTTTTTTGAAGCAGAAGTTAATATAAGAACCACTTTTATTTTGGGGGAAACACAGTATCTAAGAAAATCTAATTGTTTGAATTTACTAATGACATGTGCTAAAGCATAAATAAATGATAATTGAATAAATACATTTAACACTATGATTAATAAACCTTTATTTTATATAAATCATTTTTCATCAATAACGAAATAAATAGCTGCCAAAAATTAATTATAAAATCATAACTGTTCAACAATTCTCAATTATATATATTTTTTGGTTTATTCTTTTTTTATAAAAAAATATTGTTGTCTATCAAACTTAAATGTAAAATAAATTAATAAATAACATTTTAAATTAATTTAAGTGGTTTGAATTATTAAATTCTATTTTCAAAATATTTTTCTCCTAACTTATCTATTTTTCATGATATACTAATGACATTTGCCTTAACTTAGAATTTTATATTGATATATTCATTGTTTATATGAGAAAGAAGACAGATGAACTCAAGTATTTATTCACACTTTGAAAAATTGAAATCTTGTTAAATATTTTAAGCTTTTTATATTTATAATCTTTCTGTCAACTCTTTTTTTAAATGTTTAATAAACATACAATCAAATTTTAACTTTTTTTCTACAAGGGTTCTGATACATTAGTTATTTATTAGTGTAATAATAATTATATCATCTAATAAGATAATGTACTTATCAAAAAGCAGCAAAAACTCATGATTAAATATAAATTTAAAATGGAATCTTAAAAGTTTATTAAATCATTAAATCCATGCATAATATATTGCCACTAATCTTGGATATATTAATATATAATTGCTAATTGTTCATTTTGTCCAATATTCCAAGTGACTGTCTGTGACACAAAAGTTATATTTTGCCTAATAATATTTATTTTCAATAATAGAGACTAAAAAATTTTATAGTTAAATCCTTTGTTTACTATGTACTAAAAACAAATATTTTTTCTTCAATCACAATTGGGATTTTTAGATTTAACTTGAAATAAAATGTGGATGTGATTCAGAAATTAATTAAATCAATCTTTTGTTATTAAAAATAGGGATTGATTTAATTAATTTCTGAATCTCCCCCATGCTTTTATTTTAAGTTAAATTTATAAATCCCAATTGTGATTGAAGAAACTTTTTTTTTCTTTTTAGTGCATAGTAAATAAAAATATTTAATTTTTTAAAAAAAATTATCTCTATTATTTTTAACTTTTTAGTATTGACACAGTGATTAAAAATGTAAAACTATATTGCACTTTAAATCAACTAGACACTTATCTTTTTATTTGGTTTTTTTTTTTTTAAAAAAAAAAAAAATCTTAACAAAATTATATTGCAAACTAATTTTTTTATTACTTAAATAAAGCTTATAATTGAAACCATGAAATTCATAAGCATTATTTAAAACATTAAAGTTCCCAGATCAAAATATTCAACCCATCCCCTTTCACTCTTCCATATCTAAGAAACCATGCCACCTATCTGAAATATTACTGTGTCCTATCACTTTGGTAGAGATTTTTTTTAAATGTTTAAACTTTCAACAAATTATATTGAATTTAAATCTATTAAATATCAATTTTAAAATCTTACAATTTTAAATTGAAAACAAAAAAAATTGTAAGAACAGTCTTTAACTTTGACCTCAAAATATTCAATATTTTCCTATTCTCTGTTCAATATCTAAGAAACTAGGTGACCTACTGAAAAAATATCATATATGACTTTGTCTGAGTGAAGCAATTCTATTGAATTTAAATTTATTAAATCTCAATTTTAAAATGTTATTATAACTATAGATTGAAAGCACAAAAGTATCTCTATACTGCATTATCTTGAGTTTTATTTAAAATGTATTAAAAGTCTAAAAACAATTTTTAACTTTTATATTAATATATTCAATAATTTCCCATGCTTTATTCCATAACTAAGAATTTAGGGACTTAATAAAAAGCTTAGTGTCCCATATGAATTTGTGTGGTATTTATTTTTTGTGTGCTAATTTAAATCTATTAAACCTCAATTTTAACTTTCATTCTAATTTGAAAGTGATTCAAAAGTTTACAAACAAATGTATGATCAGACAAATGGATTTTCCAATTTAAATAAAAGCATTTAAAACACTAACTCATATAATTAGATAAACTGAAAACTAATTATTATTTGAATGTTATTTTTTTAAAATTATACAATTTTTTTTTGTATTTTTCAATAGATTCTTAAATGTTTATCAGTCTCAGGATCTAAATTATATACTTGTAAATTTATACCCTCTGCCATCTTACCAATACCAATGAAACAAAACATGAATGTAACAATTGATTCTAGACTTAAATTCTTGAAAATGTCTTTCAAATTTGAAATACAATATTCTTTCTCATTATATTTCTTTGTTGAATAATCTTTGACAATTCACTGAAAAAATTTTCCAATTATTCAATTTATTTTTTATATCAATAAGAGAGATATATTCTATTTCTGAAAATATGAACATATCCAATTATCTCAACTATTGACTTGTGTGTTTTTTGCAGTTGTAAATTCAGTTTATTAAGATAGCTATATATTCATTATAAGAATTAAATTTATTATACAAAATTCCATCACTAAGTTCAACATATATTTTATTCTTTTATTTTAAAAAAATTATTTCCTTTTATAACAAATCTCAAGATCTTTTTGAGACAACAATTCCACACACTCAGATTCATTGTTTTCTAGCTGAATTCTAAACATTCTTCTAAAGAATTTTTTTTAATGCAGTTCATAATTTTTATGCAGATTTTCATATTATGATGCATATTCAGAATTTTACAACAAACAGTCTGCTAACGAATAATGCAATAATATGAATGAAAATCTAGAAAATCATCTCTGGTGCACATAAATTGTCATCATTGATACAAATTTATAAATTTAAGTTCTTATTTAGATGAATATAATTTTTGAAAGTATGGTAAATCTCTTCACTTTGTGTATGTTTTAGATGTAATATTATAAAAAAAATTTTTTTTCACTCTCAAGTTTTAAAAAAACCAATTGTTATAAAAAAAAATTAAAGCTTAGAAATATTAATTAAATCACTGGATTTATCAAACTGCAAAAATACATTTATTAATGTTACAATCTTACTTTTGTATTTTTAGTATAGTATGGAGCATCTTTCAATTGATTTTTTTTGTTTTTATGCTATATTAATATTATGTTGCATTTTAGCATCCTGCTTTTCTATATAAACATCTCTTAAGATATTTAAATTGATTCAAATTATTAAGCTATTATCATACAAGTTAACTTAATGATGGACTTTTTCTAGTCACAATATAATAAAAAAATACTTTTTTAACATTATTATTTAATTAAAATCTTTATAAGTTACTTTAAAGTGTAAGAATATTCTGTAGATCATACTTTGAATCAGAATACAGGTAAACAGTTATTTATGGTTTTTATAGATATAGAAAAGGCATATGATGCAGTAAATAGAAATAGATTGTGGATAAATTTAATAAACTTGGAAATGGTTTGCACTTAAGTGGATCTTATTAAGAGATTATATGAAAATAATTACTATACATATCTATTAGGGAATATGGAATCAGTTAAAGTTAAAAATGGGGTGGGACTAAGGCAAGGATGCCCTATGTCACCTATTTTGTTTTTATTGTATTTGAGAGAAATGGAGAGAGCAATAGAAAGACTAGGAAGAGAGATGGAGTTACTATTAATAGGTGGCAAGAGAGTATATACATTATCAGGTCTTTAAGTTGCAAATGAAAATATTAAGGAAAGAGAAGAGAAAAAATTTTTATTGGGGTATATAAAATTAAATGTGGTGAATAGATATAACTATTTGGGAATTATTTTTAAGTAATCAGAAAAATTTCTTGGATGAATGGGGAAAAAATTGATAAATGGAGCAAAGAAAATGGGACTGATAAAGAAATTGACAGTGTTTTTATATAATTAATATGATGTAGCTAGAATTGTATGAAAGGGAGTGACAGTAGCAGAGTTAATATATGGTAATGATGCATTATGTGTTGGTAAAGGAGTGTTAGATTACTTAGATAAGGTACAAAGAGCAGTAGGAAGATGTATTAGATGCAGTTGTGTGAACTGCAAAGAAGGCAATTCAAGAAGAAATGGGATGGTCAAATTTTTCTATGAGAAATGCAAAAATCAAAATGAAAATATTTGGTAGATTGCAGTTTACAGATAATAAGAGAATAGCCAAAATAATATTTAATTGGGTCATGAGTAAAGAGAAGAAATAAGATGGGTGGGAAAGATAGTATGGTATGCAGAAGATTTGGATAAAAAATTTATACAAAAGATGGGATGATTGTGTTAGGAGAATTGTTGAGGGTTATAGTGGCAAGAAATGTGATGGAAGAATAGATGCATTAATAAAAATAGGGAGTTGGAGAGATGGAGAACTAGTATGAAGAATAAAAACATTTAAATATATATAGAAGTAAATAGAATGTTGGGTGCAAGTTAATTTATGATAATAGCAAATAAAGTAGTTTATTGTTTAAGGCATGAACAGGATCTTTAGCAATAAGGGAATATACACATAACTGGGGAAATGTGGATGGTTTAGTCTGCAAGGTGTGTAAAGAAGGCATAGAAAATATTAGGTATCTATTAATTGAATGTAAATGCCTTCTATCAGAAAGGGTACAAATAATGAAGTTGTGGAAGAATAAATATAAACAGTAATTATACAGAAAGTGTGGTTTTGGTATTTATGCTGGGTTTGAGAAAAGATAAAGAGGATTTAGATACAAAGGCCATGAAGTTGACAAAGATTATGACATAAAAATGGGATGAAGCAGGATAGAAAAGAATATGGGAAAATCTTAGAATGGAATGCAAAGGTAAAATGGCCAACAGTTTTCTCTGGGCATAGTGGCTGAGAGATTTCTGACTCTGAAAAAGAAGTCACAGTGCATCGCATTGCATTCAAAAAATTTTTCAGTTGGTTATTAAGAGGTGAAGGAAGATAAGATTGTATTAAAAAAATTTAAAACATTTTGAAAAACATAGAAATATATAATTTTATTATAATTAATTTATGCATAATTAAAACTAAAATGGAATTTGTGATAAAAATAAATTAAATTATTAAAAAAATTTTAAGTCATATATAAGAATAAAAAAGTAATATTTATATGGATTTATTTAAAATATTCGTATTCTATAAAGGCTTTATTGCAGGTAATTATGCATAATGTGTTTATCAATAATAAATAATAAAATCACATATAACAGCTAATATAAATATATATTAATTATACATAAAAAGCCATTTTGACGCATGGTTAAATACCCTTTTCGAATGTTAATTATCTATTTTAACATTAGTCAATAATTACATATATAACACTATCTAGTGTTCTATGATAAAAGTAAAATAACACTATACACATATAACATTAGATGGTGTTATATATGTAATAATTGGCTAATGTTAAAATAGATCATTAATATTTGAAAAGGGTACTAAATAATGTGCTGAAAAAGGCTCTATTAATGATTAATATATATTTATATTAGCTGTTATGAATGATTTATATTATTTGTTATAATTTATATGACAAAAGAGCATATTGGTGTATTCCTGAAAGTTTGTAATGATGTTATTTTAGTTGCATTTAAATATTGGACTACTTCCATCATCTAATATTAGGTATTGAATGTCTTTAAAAAAATTTAATTTTATTTAAATCTTCTGTTAGTAATAACAGACAGATTAGTATAAGCATAATGTTTTGATAGATATTTTCCTCTCTTCTTCAGGGTTTCTGACCTGAACAATAACAGTACTAGCATTGAAATTGAAATTGGCAAAATGGCTCAGTTGATTAGTGTTACTTTAAAATTCAATATTCAAGAATCTAAGAGTCCAGGTTTGACTCCCATGCTAGTATTGTCACTGGTTAGTCCAGTAACACTTGAATAAGAAAAGAAAATATCTATCAAAATGTTATGCATATACTAATTTGTGTGCTATTACTATTGAATATAATTGGAAGATTTATATAAAATTAAATTTTTCTAAAGACATTCAATATTTAATATTAGATGATAGAAACAGTCCAACATTTAAATACAACAGCATATTGGATTTCATTATTTCCATTTTTGATTAATTATATATATATATATATGTATGTATGAATAAATATATACTAATTGCATACAATTTAATATTGTATCTTTGATCAAGACTGCTAATTAGTCAAAACTAAAAAAATATCAAGGAATAAATTTTTTTTTGATTGTATTTAAGCATGTATTTTTATTTTTATATAGCACATGTTTACAATTGTATTACATTCAAATATCAGCCTTTCAAGCTAATTGTGCATGTGCTTTTGCGAGTGTTAATAATAATAAATGAAGAAAGTATTCATTTATTTTTATTAACACTCGCAAAAGCGCATACACAATTAGCTTGAAAGGTTAATATTTGAATGTAATACAATTGTAAACATGTGCTATATAAAAATAAATGATTATTTACATATGATTAAGTTTCAGTTAGAGTGACGTTTAGTAAATTCTAGACAATTTCACCGACGTCATTCATTCAGACATCGTATATAGTAATTTAAAGTGAGTGGTCTATCCTCACACTTTCCTTGCCAGTACTTCAGATTTGCTCATATATAAGCATTTGAGTTGTAGGAATAAGTGGATTCATTTTATTCCTGCATAAATACTATATCTTGTATTGGAGAGAAAAGTATTCATTTATTATTATTAACACTTGCAAAAGCGCATGCATAATTAGCTTGAAAGGCTGATATTTGAATTTGATTGTATTGTAAAAAGTGATTAAAATATGCATAAATGATATTATTTAAATTAGCATTTTCTTTTACAAGGTAACAGATGATTCTTCTGATTATGCATTGCTTATTGATTATTTATAGTTAATCTTATATCTATGAACTCTTCCAATACCTGCTATCACAATAGGGCAAAATTGTTATTTGAAAATTATAAAACTTAATAGTAAATTATTTATTTTCTAATGCTTTTTAATACTATTATTTATTAATTGAAGTAATAAAATCAATTTTTTAAAAGTCCATGAGAGTTTTACGCTGTTTTGGGATGATATATCATTTTCTCAGTTAATGCTGGATATCCTTCAAATAAACCAATGAAACATTCATAAATTAATAATTAAATTTTTATACTTCTTATCAAATTTATTTATGCATAACTGTTACTTTAAGTGATGAGAGTAATTGGTTACCAAACCCATTGTACATCTAAAGTTCTTAAATAAAAATAAGAAGTAAATGTTTTATATATAAAAAATTTAACTCACCACCGCAAATTATTCAAAATATTTTATTTTTAAAAAAGAATTCAAAATTAAAAATCAAAGACAATTAATAAATGTTTTTCTAATTATAAAATATGCACAGTTTATTAATAAGAACAATACAGTTGTAGTTTTAAGCATTAATTTTAAATATTTTATTAAATGTGATAGCCTTATTTATAGAAATGACATTGAGGTTGAAACGTTTTTTTCAAACTTGATCATTATAATTATAATAAAGCAAGTAAATAGAAATAAGAAATTAAGTTAACATAACATATATGTTTAATTTATTTGTATTGTTTTTCTATAATGTATAGTCATTTTGTATATATGCCTACTCTTGTTTTTATTTTGCTATAAAATTAAAATTTTGTCAAAAAAATGTAAACATTGTACTATTGTTAACATAGCAAATGTGTTTAAAAAAATCTAAGCAAGTTTAAAAAGTGTTCAACTAAAATGATTTTATTTTTCATGCATATTATTATGGGATCAAAGTTTATTTAAATTACATAATGATAAAACCCTTAATTTTTGTTACTATGCTTTTGTTTTTTTCTATGAAAATTTTTATATTTTATGATTGAAGATATATTGCTTTGCATTTTTACTATTACAAAACATAAAATTAAATAAGTAACTTACACCTTAATTCATAGAATGCACACATTTTTCAATTTATTTTTGGTGTGGTTCATAAAGTAAATGAATTATTTATCAGAAGGTTATCTGAAATTCAAGCACTAGTTGTGATAGAACTGAGAAGTGATCCATGTTTCTTTAGCTTTCAAATCACCTATTCTGTCATTGCATTCAATCATACAGGGCATGCAATTTGTTAATAAATATGATTTATCTAATTACACAATGAATAAAATTTTGATATTTCACTTTTTTGGTAAAAAAGTTTTACAGAAGACTATTTGTATTAAATGATTTAGCAGTTCTATCATTGAAAAATTATCAAATAAAAATTAGGTGAATAAATAATTTTTAGCTAATATGATGAAATTCTTTTTACTTTATTTTTGATACAATTAATGATTTGCGCTTGGTTAGAGAACAGGTGTAAAATTTATTATTTCATAATTGTTAATCATCTTATAATTTTAAAATGTGATTTTGATAAAATTTTAAAATAGACAAATAAGTTTTAAATGGAATCAAGTGTTGGTGCCTTCCAAGCAGCTGGCCGGTTCGCTTCCTGGTCAACGCATTTGACATATGAAAAAAAAAAAAAAGTTTAGAAATGGAAATATAATAAGTGCCAGAAAACAAAACAATTTATATTGAAAAACAAAAGGAAAATAAAAGAGAAATTGAATTCTATATCTTTTAGAATATGAAGAATATTTTGAATAAAAAATAAAATAATAATAATAATAATAATAATAATAATAATAATAATAATAATAATAATAATAATAATAATAATAATAATAATAATAATAATAATAATAATAATAATAATAATAATAATAATAATAATAATAATAATAATAATAATAAATAAAAGATTGGTAAAAAAAAAAAAAAAATGGTATTATATTTGACTCCACTAGAAGATAAGAAAATTTTAAAAAGTTGTTTCGATAAACTGCCAAAAAAATTGAAAGTTAAATGATGCTCATGAAGTTGAAATGATATACAGTCAATAAGAGATAAGCAAAATTATTTTTTTGTAATTTTTTGTGGTTGCTAAGATAAACTTAGTAATAAGTATTCAATTGTAATTTACCACTTTCATCTGTAATTCAAATCAGAAGTATGATCACTATAATTTAGCTATGTTGAATATCTATTTTTAAAACATGACATTTTATCAGCGTAATTGTATCATCATTTACTTGAATAAAATATAATATATATTTCCAGTTTTTATTTTTTTTACTATTATTACAAACTAAAAACGTTCAATTATTCATCTAAGCTTTTTCTTTTTTTTTTTTACTTTAAAATAATGACATTCTGAATTGAAAATAAGCTTTTGTTCTCTGACTAGTTTATTAATCCATCATGTATTAAATAATGCAAATCCTAATATAAATTATACAAAAAAAAATTGTCATCTAATGGAAACAAAATGCAATCTGAAGATTGGAGAGTTCACTTTATGAAACCACACAGTTAACAATTGTAGTAATTTGAAAAACCTCAGTTAATGACTTTATTCCTGCTGCATTAAAGAATGGCATTGAAAAGAAAGAATACGAATAAAGAAACGTTTTTTATGACTAATATGTTGATAATATAATAATGAAAGATCTCCTACTGACTGTAATTTTAAAAGTTTCATCTTTACAATTTATTTTTTACGATTTTTTTTAAAATTACATAATTACTAAATGATGTAAGATAGCTATCAGTTAATTTTAAAAATACTATTAAATTCTAAAAAGAACATTTGGATATATCTATGCATATGGGTGCTCATCCGTGCATTAAAACGTATATAGGGATTCAAATGGCAGAAATTAGTATTTAAAAACAAAGATGTTCAATCATCCAGCCACAGACATAAAAGAAATTATTGATTTGTTTTAATTTGTTATAAACTTTTATAAAATATAGTTGTAATAGTTAAACAGCATTAAGCTGTTGCACATGCGCTTTGCAGATTTTAACTATAAATGACTGAATACTAACACTTTAAACACATGATAAAATCTTCGGGAAAAGATAGAATGGCCATCTATCTTTTCGAACCCAAACGCTTTTGTATGGGCAAATCTTAATTGTCTGAAAGTGAAAGCGTGAAGATATTAAATAATCACTTTAAATTACTTTTACATGCTTGAATGAATGATGCTGGTGAAAATTACTAGAATTTACGATACGTCATTCTTATTTGAAATTAAATGTAAGTAAATAAATCAATTATTTTATATAGCGCGATGTTTATAAACTGTAATAGTTAAACAGCATTAATCTGTTGTAAAATATCCAATCATTATAAACATGTTGAAGTGAAATATGCCAAACAATATGAGTTCTCAATATTGTTACTTAATGATATGTATAAAGTACATATGTTCTTAATAAATTGAATACAGGAAGTGAATTCAATTAGTGAGATTTCAGATATGGATTAAGACAAATTAAATACAAAATCTTTTTAAATAGGTAGTATTAGCAGTTGACATTCAGTTATTCCTAATCATCAAAACCATTTCACTGAATTTAAAGTGAACTAGTTTAGATTTAGCTGAAATCAATAAGAAAAAACTGATACTGAATTATAAACTGTAACAAAGATAGCTGGTACAAATTCATTATAAATAAATTCTTAACTGAGAGAAAACAGTATATAAAGCAAGAAAGAAATACTAGATTATTTTAAAATAATCCATTAAAAAGAATTGAATATCTCGATTTCTGTAAAATTGTGTGAAAAAGAATTAATAATTATAAAAAATATATAATTATGAATTGTAGAGAAAAACTATAAAATAAAATAATAAAGGTCTCATAAATGTAAAATAACATCATGTTGGAAGGAAATTTATTTCAGGAATAAGAGAAAAATTGTAATTACTTTTAAAAAAAGAAATAATGCAATATTTAACTGAAAGTTTGTGGTGATAGTATTATAAATGTGATTATATGTTGGACTATTTCCAACATTTAATATTAACTGCTAAATGTTTTCTTAATAAAAATTCAAACTTTACTTCAACTTTTCAAGTACATTCAACTGTTATTAATAGCACATAAATAAATATAGACTATAATATCTTGACTAATATTATTCTCTTCTCTTTATTGGGTGTTATTAGCCTAATCAGTGTCAGTACTAGTAAGGAAATTTAACATGGTGCCTTTATATTTATGAATATTGGATTTAAGTTAATGCTCTAACCAATTAGGCTATTCTGTCAAAGACAACAGTCAGTAGAAATTTTATCCCTTAATTCTGATCTACTCCTGATTTCTCCACTTTTTTTAAACACATATATTGGTGAAACAAGTCACCTCATTGAAATGTCATTAAAAGAACACAAAGTGATGGTTAGAAATTAAAACTGATATATCTAAGATAGCAGACTATGTATGTACATTAAGCATACATTCAATTGAAAAAAGACAATAATATTGGACTGAAAGAAAAGCATAAAGAAGAAAAATTTTAAAAAATGCTCACATGGTAATGGAAAATAACTTTTTAAATCAAACTTCTACTAATTGTTCTCTTTGTCAAAATAGTCTAGTTGGTTAGAGAATTGCCATAAATTCAGTATTCATAAATTTTAAGATTCCAAAGTTTAATTCCTTTGCTATTATTGGCACTGATAAAAACACCAACTCTTGAAGAAGAAAGAAGTATATTAAGATTTTTTAATAATAGTTAAAGTATGTAAAAAGTCTAAATAAAGTTTGAATTTTTCTAAAAAAACAAAAAATGTAATAATTAATATTAAGTGGTGGAAATAATCCAACACATTATTACAGCATTATGAAATGCATGGAGTAGTTCTGCAAGAAATTATATAATAATAAAAAACAAAATGACCAATATAATTGTTATATTTCCTATAATTGCCAAAAAATTTAACTTAAGAGCTGAGACTTGTAATCAAATATATGAAGAATGCAAAAATCTAGGAAAACTATTGCAAAGTTATATACCAAATAACTAAATGATAAAAGTGTATCTGGTGATTGGAAGAATGCAGTAGTAATGTTGAAATTTAAAAAGATGATAATGAAATAATAAAAATTTCAGTTCCATAAATAATATTTATAAAGATAATTAGAACTCATTTACAGTAAAGTTTGAACTTAAACCATTCATATAAAAATGTTGGATTAAAAAGGTAATTTTAGAGTAGTGGATACTTTATTGAGAGAAGTTATAGAAAAAATTAATAAATATGTATTGCCAATGTCTTTTGAAATTATAGATTATGAAAAAAAATTTGATTTCATAGACATTTTATGGTGATTAAAGCATTGGGTCATCAAAATGTAAATCTGGTATTTTATTGTATTTTGAAATATATATTTATGAGAATAAAACAGCCATGATTTAAGAAGATTAAACAATTAGATTATAATATTTATATTCTATATTTTCAAAACTATTTGCAGCAATGTTCCAAAATGAATTTTTTGGAATTAACTGGAAAATATGGAGTTTATTTAAATTATTTAGATTTTGCAGATAATGTAACTGTTTTTGAAATTAATGCTTTAGTATTTTAGAAAATTTTGCAAAAGTAATCTAAGATATGATTAAAGTTAAATACTAGAAGACGAAAGTAATGTTCAATTGATTTTCTATAATAATAATAATAATAATAATAATAATAATAATAATAATAATAATAATAATAATAATAATAATAATAATAATAATAATAATAATAATAATAATAATAATAATAATAATAATAATAATAATAATAATAATAATAATAATAATAATAATAATAATAATAATAATAATAATAATAATAATAATAATAATAATAATAATAATAATAATAATAATAATAATAATAATAATAATAATAATAATAATAATAATAATAATAATAATAATAATAATAATAATAATAATAATAATAATAATAATAATAATAATAATAATAATAATTCAATTCAATTCAATTCATTTATTTACCGTACAAAACTACAGCATAAAGCCAATTACAGTATTGCACCATAACAAATATATAAATACATAAATAAGTTTAAATGACAAATTATTAATATAATTATGTGCCATATTTCAATAAAAGATAATTAACACATTTAAAAATCTAAAGTAAAATTAAATATCAGCATATAAACAATTATTATTAAAACATTAATAATAACAAATAAATAAAAGGGATAAATATAAAGCACGTAACAAAATAATAATAATAATAATAAAACAATTTAACATATATATATATATATATAAACAAAATCAAGTTAAACCAATCAAATATGACATTTAAATTTAATAACATTACAAAATTGATTATAATCTAAATTGAAGTAATTATTATTACTACAAATCTGATTATATAAATATGGCAGTCTAAATAAAGGAGAAAATCTAAGAACATTGGAATGACAAGTTTTAATGTAACAAACAGAAGCAGACCGAGTATCATGCACATGAGATCTAATTACAACAGTAGAAATTGTGTCAGATAAAAGAACTATTTTATTAACAAGTTTATAAAGATATTTAAGATCTCTATATTGTCTTCTAGAAGAAAGATGAACAACAGTTTTATTTCCCAAAGAAACATATTTAAAATACTTATTACTCACTGATTGTAATAAGTTAGATCCCTGTTTAGAGCTAGGATTCCAAATGACTGAACAATATTCAATGATGGGAAGAACCAATGATAAAAATAATTTAAATTTTGTATCAACACTGAAATGATGACCAATCCTTAGAATAGTACCTATAATTTTTAAAGCTTTACCAATAATCATTTCCAAATGAGGAAGAAAGGATCCATTACTAGAAAATATAACTCCCAAATCTTTTTGGGATTCAACAGAAATAATTTTGTGACAATTAATAAAATAAGAAAAATGCAAAACTTCAGATTTTTTAGAATATGAGACTAAGGAACATTTACTGAAATTAACAATCATATTATTTAAATCACACCAAGCACTAAAATTATCTATATCCTTTTGAAGAAGAGTGCAATCAAACACAGATGTGATTCTTCTAAAGATTTTACAGTCATCTGCATAGCACAAAAGATAAGAAGATTTTAAGCAATCCTTAAGGTCATAGTCATCATCATCATAATAATAATAGGTGCTAAAATACTACCCTGAGGAACTCCAAAATTACATTTAAACTTAGATGAAATAGTATTATTAAATTTAATATATGCAGTACGACCATGAAGAAAGGATTGAAACCAATAAACAAGCTTAGTAGAAAAACCCATTTGATATAATTTGCGAAGAAGAATACTGTGGTCTACTTTATCAAAAGCTTTTGATAAATCAAAATAAACAACATCAAGTCTCTTCTGGTCCTCAATTGCATGAGCTATATGATCATAAATTGTTAACAAATTAGTTTCTATGGATCTATTAGGTATAAAACCATGCTGTGAAGAAGAAATGAGTTTACTAACATCTAAAATAATTTTATTATAAACACACCTCTCAAAAATTCTAGCAATAGTATGTAAAACAGAAATAGGTCTATAGTTATTAAGACAATCACGTGAACCATTCTTAAAAATTGGGACCATTTTGACACACTTAAGCACATTAGGAAAAACACAAGAATTCAGTGATAAATTAAAAATAAATGCAAAAGGAACTGCAATAAATTCAGCTAGCCCTTTGTAAATAAATGAAGGAATATTATCATTTCCCAAACTAGAATGAATTTTAAGTCACTTAATAGCCATAACAACATCATCCTTAGAAATATGGTCAATCATACAATGAACAGTTGAAGAATTACAAAATAATGCAATATTTGAAGATATTGCATCATGTGATGAATATACATCAGCAAAATGTTTTGAAAAGTCATTTGCACTTAAAGTGAAACCATGAGTAGCTTGAACCTTTTTTCTACCCAAACCAGACTTTTTAATGAAATCCCAAAATTCTTTAGGGTTAGATGAAATATTAACCTCAATTTTTCTAATATAATTCTTCAAATCTCTTTTATAAACATGCTTCACCAATCTTCTGAAATTAATAAAATTATTATAAAAAAAGATATTCTGTGTTTTAAAATAAAGTCTACGATGATAAGACTTCCTTTTAATAATTTTAATAAGATCGCATGAAAACCAATGAGGAAAACCCTAATAATAATAATAATAATAATAATAATAATAATAATAATAATAATAATAATAATAATAATAATAATAATAATAATAATAATAATAATAATAATAATAATAATAATAATAATAATAATAATAATAATAATAATAATAATAATAATAATAATAATAATAATAATAATAATAATAATAATAATAATAATAATAATAATAATAATAATAATAATAATAATAATAATAATAATAATAATAATTCAATTCAATTCAATTCTTTATTTATTTAATGTACATATCAACAGCATTTAGCCAATTATAGATTGCACAGTAATACAAATCTAAATAAGCATTAAAAATAATAATAATAATAATAATAAAATAAATAATACCAATAAAATAGAAAATCAATAAAATGCACAAATAAATAAAAAGGCAATATATCAAATGAAATTAAGGAAAATATTTTTTTATGAGGACTTTAGTGAATTGTTTAAAATCCAAATTAAAAACATCATCATTACCAAAATCTTTGTTATAAGTTCTAGGTAAACGAAATAAAGGGGAAAATCTTAATACATCAGATTTACAATTTTTCAGTTCAAAAACATTATGAGTATGAGTATTATAATTTTTTTTTTTTAATACCTAAGTTAGAAAGCAAATTAGATACAGAAATATTCTGGGAGATGAATTTATGAAGAAGTTTGAGATCTCTTGTTTTTCATCTCAGTAGTAAATCAATATAGTGTTCATTACTTAAACTATTTAATTTTGCAAATTTGTCAAAAACAGACTGAATTCTTATGATATCTGTCCTGTTATGAGGATTCCATATAATTGAACCATACTCCAAGATGGGAAGAACTAAGGACATAAAAAGTTTAATCTTTGTAAATTTATTAAATGCTTTTCCATATCTGTAAATAGCTCCTACAATTTTAAGAGATTTATTCACCATAAAATTAATGTGATTATGAAAAGATCCATTATTGAAAAATATTATTCTGAGATCTCTTTGATGATCATTTGTTATAATTTTAGAGTCCCCAATATAATAGGAAAACCTTAAGACTTCAGATTTTCTAGAGTAAGAGACAATGGAGCACTTATCCATATTTATATCTATATAATTATATTCACACCAATTCAAGAAATTATCTACATCACTTTGAAGTAAAAAACAGTCATTAATAGAATAAATATGCCTAAAAATTTTGCAATCATCTGCATAACATAGAAGATGTGAAAATTTAATGCATGTTTTTAGGTCATCAATGTATACATTAAATAATAAAGGTGCAAGAACACTGCCTTGAGGCACCCCAGTGAAGCAATAATAATAATAATAATAATAATAATAATAATAATAATAATAATAATAATAATAATAATAATAATAATAATAATAATAATAATAATAATAATAATAATAATAATAATAATAATAATAATAATAATAATAATAATAATAATAATAATAATAATAATAATAATAATAATAATAATAATAATAATAATAATAATAATAATAATAATAATAATAATAATAATAATAATAATAATAATAATAATAATAATAATAATAATAATAATAATAATAAAAAAGATTTGTAAGTATAAATTAGAAGTTAACAATTACAAATATTTGTGGTAAAATAATGGATAAAAGAAATAGAATTAAACTTGGATGGAGTATGCTTGTCAATATTTTAATTAATAATTTATAGTGATGAATTACAATGGGTGAATATCAATATCTTATAATATGTTTACATTGCTTACACACTTTTTACATGATAAATATATATCATAAATTGAATCTTTAATAATTATGAAAACTAGAAATTTATAAATAAATAAAAATGTCATATACGTTTATACTCTCAAAAAATAAATTAAAACTTTATGGAGAACATTTCATTTACTAAGCAATCATTCAAATTTTAAATTTGTCCTAAATATTTTTTTTAATTATTGCTATGTACAAAATAAAATCCTTTTAATTGCAGACTGCATAGCAAAGTTTTTTCTATCAATTTTATACAAAAAATTACAAAAAGAGAAGATGATATTCTTTAGATTAGTTAAATGCTGTTTGAGAGAGTTTATGGTTTTTTTGTTTTATCTTCTAGTTAAGAATATCGAGGTGCCTTGAATTGATATCCTAAATCATGGTTATAGTAAGCAACTGTAATAAAAGACTTAATTCATACTAATTTATAATTTATTGGTATATTATTTAGAATTCATAATGATTTTTCATCTAGTACAAAAATTATACCATTTTAAAAACTTTTTGCAAAATTTAATATTACTTATTTTGTGTGTGTATTTTGACCATAATCATTTTCATGTATTATAATCAATTTACTGGAAGGTAGACATCTGTTCAAATTCAATTACTCGAATATGAGGTTTTTCTTTTCACAACCAGCAAACTTATGTTTTCATCCATTCATCTCACATGCTGTCTTTTTCTAGATTTTTTACAATTTCTTGGTATCCAGTTTAAAATTTCAATTGTCCATGTATTATAATCTCTTCTAAAAGTATATCTAGTTTATCTCAGTTTTGATTTCTTAATTCTTTCAGTGAAGTCAATAGAACTGTTTGTTTTCTCATTCAAATATTTTGCTTTTGTCTTTCTCAATTCTTTTTATTACTTCCAGCATATATCTCTTAATACTTTATTGAGTACGCTGAAGTCTCTATATTATTCTTCTGTTAAGTGTCCAAGTTTCAGGTTAATAAATAAAATTTTGTACAACTTATCTAAATTTTAAATTAGTTTCATCCATTATGTTTTCATTTGTATTAACAATCAGAAAAAATGTATTTGTAATTGTTAATTTTTTTTTACTTCATGATTATCAATCTTTATTTTCTTCTGAAAATAAACATTACTTTAGTTTTTTTAATATTTGTCTTTAGTTCTGCTCTTTTATTTTCATCTGATGACTCTTGTAATACTTTCTGAAACATTTCTTTTAAAAATAATCCCATCATCTGCAAAATCTAGATGATTTAAATAATCATCATATATTTTTATTTCCTTAACTTTCTATCTTAATGCACAAAACACTTCTTTTAAAAACTGCTAGAAAATGTTTTGAAAATATGGAAATCTGGTCATATACTTTTATGAATGTTAGTCTTTTTAGTGTTGCATGCATACTGCTGTTGAATTTTAATAAATATTTTTTTAAGTATGATAATATCCTGAATCCATATCTTGATAGTCTAACGCGTTTTTCATTGTGGAAATATATATATAACCATTAGAAATCTTTCATCCCAATATAGATAACAATCAACAATTTCAAAATGTTGTCAAGGCAACCTTTTTTAACAATAAAAGTGGAGTCCCACCTTTATGTATGGCCCCAAATATTTATATATACACACACACATAAAGAGAGACTGATTTAATGTTTAAAAACAAAAGTTAATTCATTTTGTATTATTTGCTTAATATCTTACCAATTTAATACTTTTCCACAGAGGCAATATAAAAATAACATTAATCATTAATAAAATTAATATCTTGTAGTATCTTGTTAAAATTATTTTAACATATTACCTTTTTTTCTGAAGTTATTAAAAAGATGACAGTTAATCAATAGTTTTTTAAAAAAATAATAATAATAATTAAGCAACCTTATTTCAAGTTGTGGTTTGTAATTTACTTTGCTATAAATTACTAATACGTTTATTTTCAAAAGAAATAAAACTGTCTTAAAAATTTTAAATAATTTTAAAAATAGAATTTTATTTCAGGGTTTAATTTGGTTTTGATAACCTATTTCCTCCCTCCCTTTTCATTACCAATAACTTTTCTAATAGTTTTTAAATAAATTACTATTTTTACTTATGTACATAATTAAAAATTAGTTATTAGATATTTATTCATAATTTCTTTTTATTATTTTGTAAGATTTAAAAGAATCATATTTCATCCATTACTGATTTTTTTTTAATTACGTTTATTTTAATTTAACTGCATATGCAATTAGAAAATTAATAATACTTCATTGATTAAAGTTATATTCCAAAAATATTTTTTGAAAACAAAAAAAAAAAAAAAGTCAAATTATAATCGTTTTTACGCAAATCGTTTGGAACTTATTTTTAATTGAAAAGTTTGATTTTTATTTACTTTGATAATAATGAAATTATATACGGTATATATGTTAGACTTTGGGAAACATTATTTTCCAGAAACCTCTTTTAAATGTGAAGCTATATTTTATTGTTGACGTTATTTTTGAAAATTAT
Organism: Epiperipatus broadwayi; assembly: GCA_028023455.1. Taxonomy (NCBI): domain Eukaryota; kingdom Metazoa; phylum Onychophora; class Udeonychophora; order Euonychophora; family Peripatidae; genus Epiperipatus; species Epiperipatus broadwayi. The sequence goes on along the minus strand of JAQFVV010006602.1, from coordinate 124,900 downwards.
TCTACTGAATATCAATTTAATGCTTGAGCCTTTCTTAAAGAAATAAAATTGAAGATTAACTTTTGTTTATAAGAATAATTTTAAATTACTTGTGATGTGTTTATTCTATAGTAATTGAGTTCTGCACTTGAACCTTCTGTTCATTTTCATTTTTCTAATAAAGCAAATTTTGAACTTTATCAAGAAAAAGATTAACTTAAATGTATGCTGCAAATCATTATTTTGTACTTTTACAATTGTTAATTATTGTTTATTTTTAGTTTTAAATTACAATTTAATAAGGATTTTTAATTTTAAGATTTTTCATATTACATATTCAATTCTACTTTTTTTAAAATAATGTCTACTGCATTAATAAGTCTTTCTGAACTTTTTTTTTTTCACAATTATATTTGAAGACATTTTTATTAAGTAAGATATTGTGTTGTTTTAAATGAGAATCATAATAAATTTTAATATAATAATGTCTTCATTTATTATATAAAATATATGGCAGCTATATTTGATAATATACAAATGGCAAGGATGAAAAAGGCCAAATCAATGAAATTCTGATCACTAGCTACTGTAAAATTACATTATTAGTGGTATGACAAATACGTAGTATTTTTAAAAAAAAAAAAAAACTAAAAACATTATAATTTTATTTATTTGAACTTATTATATTAAATTTTATTTATATAATTGTATAAAATGCATTATATATTATATAATGGAGTAAAGTTAATTAAATTTTAGATATCATGATATAATTATTGGTAAATTGTTATAAATAATATCTGTTTACATTTTTAAAAAAATTACTAATGGAGAACTCCATTATTAATTAAAATCCTTAAAATGACAACAAAAACTATTATTTACATTATTTGAGAAGTAAGTAATCTAGCTTTAAAAACTATTACTTTCTACACTCTGAAACTTAGTAATAAAAAAATACAATGGTTCACCATATACACTATCTCAAAAGTTGCTGATTCATCTCTTCACTATCTACAAAGAATAATAAACAAAAATTAAACAACTGTAAAGTTGTAATAAAATAATTGTTAGTCCACATTCTAACAACTGATGGAAGCAATTTATATGCTTGAAATTACAAGAAATTAACTTAATATCTCTTGCAGATATATTTGTAATCAGTATTTTTCTAATGATTAAATAAAACTATTTTCACAAATAAATGATCTTATTTAAACATTAATTTATGCTAAAAAGTAATTCATTTATTTGTCTAAGATTATAAATAAAAAATATTGTATTAATATTTATTTAGTTTGGATTAATTTTATATTTTAATTGATTTTTTTGAAAATGTGAAACACTTGAAATAATTTTTTGTTTGCTTTTGTAGTCAACTAAAACATTATCATTAAAAATAATTGTTGTTTTTTTTGGAAATTTTTGTTTTAATTCTAATGAATTTATTGCTTACTCCTTATCCTTATTACAATATAAATGTGAAAGTTTGTATGTTTATTTATTATTTTATATCTCAACAAATATGCATCAATCTTGATTAATCTTATACGATTTTTTTCTTTTGTTTTGGAAAATTAAATAAACTATGGGTTTTTGCTATATGGTATGTAATTGTCTTAAAACTTTGATAATTTGTCAAGCATTGTTAGCTGAGAGGTCATCACAACTGCCTTGCAAGCAAGTAGTTGTTTGCAGATGGTTGTGGGTTTACCTCCTGGCCGATGCTATGACATATGGAAAAAAAAAAACTTTGATAATTTACAATATATGCATCAAAATTGCAATCATTTTTTAATTACTTCATAAAAATGAAAAAAGGGAGCAGCTCTGATTAAAAAATTATACAGATACCATTAATAGGTGACAATGGAGTATAGATATTATGAGATCTTTTATTTTCTGATGATATCTTCTAGTATACAGAAAATAGGGAAGATATGGAAATTATGCTGAAGACATACACAAGGATTGGTAAAGAGATGGTGATTAAATTTTAAAAAATCAAAAGTAATGATAACTGCTTGAGAAAGAGAAGAGAATTTTTTTTTATTGGGGGATATAAAGTTAAATGTGGGTAATAGGTATAACTATTTGGGAATCTTTATAAGTATTCAGAAAAATTTCTAGGAAGAATGTGAGGAAAAATTGATAAATGAAGCAAAGAAAAGACAGAAACTGATAAAGAAATTAACAGTATTTTCATATAATAAATATGATGTAGCTAGAATTGTATGGATGGGAATAGCAGCAGCATGGTTAACTTATAGTAAGAATGGATTATGTGTTAGTAAAGGGGTGTTAGATTTCTTACAAAAAGTATAAAGAGAAGTAGGAAGACATGCATTAGATGCAGATGTGTGGATTGTAAAGGTGACTATTTAAGAAGAACTGGGATGGTCAAGTTTTTATATGAGAGATTCAAAAAGCAAAATGAAAATGTTCAGTAGACTGCAATTTATGGATAATAAGAGAATAGTCAAAATAGTATTTAATTGGGTTATGAATAAAGGACAAGCAACAAGATGGGTAAGAAAGAAGGTATGGTATGCAGAAGATTTGGATAAAGATTTTATATCAGTATACTTATGCAAAAGGTGGTGTGATTGTGTTAGGAGAATTGTTGAGTGCTATAGTGGCAAGAAATAAGATAGAATAGATGCAATAATAAAAAATAGGGAGTTGGAGAGATGAAGAACTAGTGTGGAGAGTAAAAAGAGTTTAAATATTTATAGAAGTGAACAGAATATTGGGTGTGAGTTAATTTATAAGAATAACAAAGAGGGTAGTTTACTATTTAAGGCTCAAATAGGATCTTTAGCAACAAGGGAATATACACATAAATGGAAAAATATGGGTAATTTAATATGCAAGTTATGCAAGGAATGCATACAAATTATTAGGCATCTGTTAATAGAATGTAAATGCCTACAAGCAGAAAGGGTACAAATAATAAAGTTGGAGAAGAATAAATATAAACAAAGTGATTGGTCAGAAAGTAGATTCTTTGTTTTATGCTGGGTTTAGTAAAAGATCAGCAGGATTTAGATATAAAGCCAAGATTTGACAAAGATTATGTTATGGATATAGGATAGAATAGGATAGAGAAGAATATGGGGGAAACATTGTGGGGAATGGAAAAGGAAGATAAGGTGGATAACAGGTTTCTTTGGGCATAGTGGCAGAAAGATTCCTGATTCTGAGAAAGAAGCCACAGTGCATCACATTACAATAATCTTGGAAAATTCTCTAAATGAGTATAAAGTATATTGTAGTCTTTTTATTGAAATGCATATTATAGAAATAGAGAGAATTATAGTTTTTATTAAAATCAAGCAAACTTTGACTTAGTAAGTATATTTCAAATTAATCAAATTTTGTTTGTACCAAGTATTTAATTTCTCATTTGCAAGTAGAACATAAATAAAATATCATAATTTTAAAATTTTATAGCCATATTTCAAAATTAGTTTATCTCGTGAGAAATATATCTAAACTAAAATCTTAAAAGTTGATCAAGTTTAGTATTAGAAATGATCATAGAAAGTAATATCTTCTGTGATACTACAGTCAATAAATTATGTACATTTCATGTAAATAATAAGAAAATGTATAAGCCGTAAGAACAAATACATATTTTGCTATATTCTTTTATTCTACTAATGTGAGCAAAGCCACGGGGACTGTTAGTTATAAATGATTTTTTAATTCCTCTATAGGTGCTTAAACATACTACAATCAGGCATCACATTGGTCAATTAATTTATCAAATATATAATATGCATTTGAGTATTATGTATGATGAAAAAAATATTTTTTATTAAAAATATATTTAGAAATAAGGAAAATGTCTTTAGAGATTTAAATCAAAAAACATATTTCAACATTACTATATACAGTATTATATTTGTTATCTCTATGTAAGTTTATAATACTCAAAAGACATAACATATTTAAAAAGTAGTTTAAGTGCTTAGTAAACTGAATTAATAAATTAATTGCATTAATTCTTTAGTTGTATTTTGAAAAATGCTTGAGGTGAAACTGCTTTGCAGCTTTGTGTATCTTCTTAGTTAATTTGGATTTCTCACTAATATTACAAAAGATTGTGCTTCTGAATATATTTGTGTAAAATTTTTAAAATTTTATTTAAAGTTTTGACCAACATTGTCATGTCAAACAAGATAATAAAATGTACCAAATGAATTATAGATTGTTTGACTTTCTAGGAATGAAGAAAATAATTTTCAGATTCTTGATAGACAATTGATGAAGAGTTGTTAGAATTGTATTAGTCCTTATCAGTATATTTTTAAATCAGTTATGGATTTTCTTCTTCTGGTATGCTCTATAAGATGATTAACTTAAGGTTCAAAGAATGCTGATGATAATTTCATGATATGTAATTCTTAGAAAATGAAAAGATTCTGTGTTATAAAGACCTAAAAAGTTAAGCCTTAAAATATCTTGTTGTTTGTCTGACTTCCTAACACTGATCTGAATTATAGGAAGTCTAACTGCATAAGTTGTCTCCTAGATGGATTCATGAACAACAAACTTACAATCCCAAAAAAATATTTTATCAGGATTATGAATAATCTTACTAAAAGTTAAATAACAGTCTATTCATTTTGGCTGTCATCACTCAAGAGAAAAACCTAGTTTTCAAAATTTGCAAAAATAGCTTAAATATATAGCTATATAAGGTATATATATATATATGCTGAAATTTCAAGTCAATTTATTAGTAGGCATTTACATTTTATTTAAGTCTAAAAAGCTTAAAATCATAATTATTCCCATATTTTTTAGGCACTTAAATACACATATTGATTGATTTTGAATAAGTAGACTTTGGCCAAAAACTGCTGGAAATAATATTGTTGATGTAAACTCAAAGGATCTGTTGTTACTGTATTTTTATATAACACATGAATTGACCATCATAAATATTTTGTTTTGTCACAAAAATCCCTCTAAACAAACATGAATGCAACCATGCTTAAAACAATGGTTATTAGTAAATCACATTATAATTAAAAATTATGATACAAGAGAGTTTCATATCAAATGAACATTTAAAAATGCACATTGGTAAGACAGATCATAAATTATTATGTTCCAAGGTTGTTACATTAAAAGAAAATGCTTATTACAATATATTCATGAAAAAACTGATATTAACTTCTTTGGAGGTATCTACTATCCATGCTAAATTTCACTATTAATAAAATTGCTAAATTACACTTTTAAAATTGTCTTGTTACTGAGGAATGACATTTTCTTAAAGAGTATATTATAGATAAAAATATAAATCTATTCTTGGGATCACTAATAAAAAGGATCATGATTGGTTTGCTGACAGTTACTTCATTATTAATAAATAATGAGCATTTCTAATAGCTCTTTCAAGCTTTATTGATAAATGCTGTAAGAAAAAGCATTTAAAAATCTCTATCTAGAAATTATCCCCAATCTTCAGATCAGTTTTATGCTCTGATAATCCTCAGAGAGGTGCTAGGATATTTTTTAATAATAATAATAATAATAATTATTATTATTATTATTATTATTATTATTATTATTATTATTATTATTATTATTATTATTATTATTATTATTATTATTATTATTATTATTATTATTATTATTATTATTATTATTATTATTATTATTATTATTATTATTATTATTATTGTATTTATGATTACAGATGGTGTTCTACCAAAAACACCATCAAGTGTGTAGTTTTCTGTTTACATAAACGTCAGAGCGAGCATTCACTATCTCTAACTTTAATTCCACTTTCAGATCATGATTTCAAGCTATTTGCTATCATCAGTGAAAGACAGGAATAAGAAACTAGATCTTTAATGTATCAATGTAATTAATTATATTATTATTTGTGGTATACATATTTATATAGTATAAATAATAAAACTAAACACTATATTAAATTTATTAATTTTTATTTCTGAAGAAGGTTGCACAATCAAAAAACTGTTTTTAAAAAAATTAAAATTACAATAAAATAACTATCAATAATAATGAATATTATTACTTAGAAAACTAATGAACTGTTCTATCACTAATAATGATTATCAATTTGTTAAATAAAACCAAAAATTTTTCAATTCTATACTAGTTCATTTTCAACATAAGTGAAAGTGATAAAAATATAGCATTGCAAAGATTATTCAAGAGGTACAAATTTAAAGTGCAATATTGAGTTACAAAAACAAAAATTAAGTATTATTATATTGAACAAAAAAATAATAGCATAAAATATAATTACACCCCAAAAAATAATCATAATATTATTATTATTATTATTATTATTATTATTATTATTATTATTATTATTATTATTATTATTATTATTATTATTATTATTATTATTATTATTATTATTATTATTATTATTATTATTATTATTATTATTATTATTATTATTATTATTATTATTATTATTATTATTATTATTATTATTATTATTATTATTATTATTATTATTATTATTATTATTATTATTATTATTATTATTATTATTATTATTATTATTATTATTATTATTATTATTATTATTATTATTATTATTATTATTATGTTTCAAAGGATAAACTTTATTAGTATTCTAAAAGGTTATACAAGTTACATTTGACACATAGTTCTTACATATAAATTAGTTTCACAAAACTGCATATGTACAATGATTTGATCAGTAACTGTATGCGTTATCAAACTAGAAGTCTCTAAGAAAAAAAAGTTCAACAAAATCAATGATGATCACTCAATCATATGATAATATTCAATTAGATATACAATTAAATTAAAGCAGGAATGCATCTAGTTTGTGTCAGTTGGCTTTAGAACTGGCACAAGGATCCATGTTAGATATAGTTTCTTTTTTTTGTTAGTGCTTTTATATAAGTTCTTGTATATTCCAGGTGTCAATGTACTTAGATTGATCTGTAATCTTTATGTCTCTTTCACGTATGGTTTGCAGCTTATTTCTGAACGTGTTTGGATGTCTTCTGGGATTATAATTGTATATGAAATTACACCTTGTACACCATAAAGCATAGAGTAGAAATGTGCAGATTCTTATTTCAGCAAAGATACCCCTTTTAAAAGAGTCAAAAAGGGTTTTCATATTGATTTTTTTACCCTTGAGTGAAGTGCTAATAATTTTACGAATGTTTTCTAGACTTGAGCATGAGAAAAAAAGGTGGTTTTGTGTCTCCGAGTCCCTATGGCAAAGATTACATATATCATCTATATCTTTATAGTTTCTTTGATATTTCAAAAAGTGTTGTGTAGGTAGCGAGTCTAGATTTATCTTTAGGAGAAAGTCAAAATATTTTGGTTCAAGTGACCATAGTTTGAATTTGCGACATAATTGTTTATTATTAATATGAAGTGGAGTTTGTACATCATCTTGATTTGGATGTAGAAGTTGATAAACTTCCCAATATTTATATTTGGCTTGTGGTGGTTTAAAGTTAAGAGTGTGAATTGTTAATAATGGTGTAAGTAGTGTGTTCAGATATCTTTGGAGAGGAGGTGGTCTATCTGTAGGAGTAATCTTGGCAGCAATTTCTAAATATGGGAATTTTTGTGCACATGTAGATATTATGTTCAATGTTTTTTGTATCCTGAAGACATGTATTGAGTGAAGGCCAAGGCCATTTTGTGAAAGGGGTTTTCTTAGGCGTTTTATTGATATTGAAATAATCTTTTTTCCCCAGAATAATTTTCTGCATAAGGAGTCTATTTTATTTGTAAATGCCTTGGTATAAATGATTGTTGGAGTAAAATAAGAGATTTTTGTAATCACTAGCATGTTAAGCAAGGCCATTTTTGTATATAGAGAGAGGTAGGCTTTGGAGAGTGAATTGACAGTCTTTTCCACTTTCTCTATCAAATTTTTCTGTATGAGCGATCTCATAGGTGAATGTCGTAAATAAAAGTTGAACCCAAGAAATGCGCTTGGTCTACCTTTGAAAACTTTATTAATGCTATTACCGGTGAAGATCTGCCATGCACACGATTTCTCCATATTGAATGTTAGCTTGTATTCTTTTGTAAAATTATTAAGTATCTTAAGAAGTTTGGGAATTTGTTTTTGAGATGATAGAAATATTGCTATATCATCCATATATGCGATACATGAGATGTTGTCATTGATGGTGGGCACGTAGATTCCTGAAAATTCATTTTCTATTATTTTTATAAGAGGGTTGATATAGGCAGTGAACAGTAAGGCACTGAGAGGTGAGCCCTGAGGAATGGACTGATGTGGCACTATTGGTGGTGAAGTTTTCCCATTTAGGGAAACATAAATCTCACGGTTTAAAAGCAAGTTAGCAAGCAAGTTTAGATATGCGTTCGGAACTGAGTATTTTTGCAGAGTTTTAAGAAGAGTACTGATGGAAATCATGTCAAAAGTGGCTTCAATATCTAGTTGAATAACAACTGGACTGTATTTTTTATTATCTCTAACAGTTTCTATAGTTGACTTGAATAGAAAGGCTGCCTGTCCTGTTGAGGATTCCTTTTTGGCAAATTGCATTTTTGATAGGTTTGGCAAAATGAATGGCTCTATTTTATCTTTTATCACTGATTCTATTATCTTTATGCCAAGGGAGCACATTGAAATTGGACGTAGGTTAGTGGTGTTTGAGATTAATTGTTTCTTTTTCATAAATGGCACAAGCATAATTTGATTTAAGCCCTGTATTTTATAGATGCCTTTAGTGAGGTAGGAGACTAGGTTAAGCATATATTGTGCAGCGATTTTATCAATATGTTTGTATACAAACTTGGGAATTCCATCTATGCCAGGATGACATGAATCTGGCATCGCTTCTATTTTTTTAATGAAATCTTTTAAAGAAATTTTAAATTCATTTTCTGATCTATCTTGTGAAAAGGCCATTAGACTTGGAGAGGATACCCTCTGGAATTTTTCTCTATACAATATGTAAAGCCGCTCCAACATAAAATCTCCATAGACAATTTCAGTTTGAACTTTAATAGCTGCTGGGACTCGCACCTGGGAGGGGTGGCCTAGCGCCCATCTAATGAAGTTTCTGGTATACATGTGTGGTTTATTTAAATATAACCTTTTCTTTTTAATGGAGATATATTCTTTAAGCTGGTTTGTTAACTCTTGATATGTCTTCTTTAATGCCATCAGACAGGGACGATCGAGATTTGATTGAGAAGTGCCAATAATTTTTTTATAGGTATCATCCATAAGCTTTAGTAGTTTTGTTGGGGATGTTGTTGTCCTGGTAAGATGATCAATATTAAATGAAAGCAGGTTAGTAAAAGCACACCATGCTTGGACTGGATCCATTGTAATATTCTTCAACTTGTGTAGATATATGTATACTTCTGAAAAAAGATATTCTGGTGTGCGTGATGGTAGTAGAACTCTGATGGTTCTTCCTGTATTAATTGTTGTTCTATTATCAAAATTAATTTCCAGTGACACTAAAACAGCTGCATGATCAGAGAGGGGGGAATTCTTTAATTGAATGCATATCATGTTATGTAATGATGGCGAATAGAAAACCAGATCTATAAGTGATGAATGTCTACCATTGTTAAATGACACGGCCTTCTCCGGCAGAAAGCCTCTTCCACTCATCATCGGAAAGGACAGCTGATGTAACCATTTGCCGGTGAAGGTCTGATATGTCATGTTGAAATCTCCCAAAATAATCGTCGGATACATAGCATTTATGAACCTAGAGTTAAGTGTTTGTATAATTCTATTTATAATAGTGGGACCTGGGGGGATATAAACAATTGCTATGTTTAAGGTAATGGCTTTATGAGTGAATGTAATTATCAGCAAGTGTGCATCAATATGTAGGATTTTGAAAGAACTAAATGGGCAGGCTTTATCAATGATGATGCCTGTACCCGCTGATGGAGTGTCAGATGTGTTTGAGAAGGCTGTAAAGCCCTTGGAATTTAGCTTGTCTGTAGGGTTGATTAATGAGCCACTGTAGATTTTTGTTTCGATAATGCCCATTATCTGCGGTTTAACAATGTCGTACCATTTAGCGAGGAGGTCAATTTTTTGTGGGGAGTTTAACCCTCTAACATTAAAAACTCCTATTTTAATATCCATTATTTGTATGTGTGTGCGCGTATATATCAGAATCTAAGCCTAGCATAGGAAAGTTTTATTCTAAAATAAAGTTAAATATTTTAATAAGGGAATCTGTAGTATATTTTAATGGATCAATAAATATGCATTGTTCAATTATTGTCTGTAGATTTGAGAGAAATATCATTGGATCTCATTTTCCTGTCTATGAATGGGTTTTCAAGTGAAACTTTATTTATGTTTGTAATACTATCAGTTTCCTCTTCCATTGGACTATTTTCTGATGAGTATGTGGCAATTAGAGAGGCATTGTAACTTTGCGTGATGTTAGCTTTTTTTCTAGAGACTGGAGGAGGGGAATCATTATCACTACTTTCACATTCTAGAGCCATGAGTTTCTTGGGATTATTACCTGATTTTTTTTTAGGTGGCCGACCTGGTTTTCTAGTGATTTGAGGAGTTTCTAGAATTTGTAGGGGCGGCAACACTGCGAGTGATTCCATTATTTCGAGAGATGTTTTATTAAGAGGGGGTGAGATTTCCGGATTAGGAGAGGAGGAAACTTCAATGCTATCGGACCCTGTAGTATGTAGAATCACATTTCCACTATTGCTAATGTTAGTATCATTTTTTTCCTCAATATTATGGTCTGTCGATTGCACATCTTCATCTACAGTCACTTCTTGATTACTATGAAAGTCTTCTTTTGGGCATTGATGTAAGGGGGATGTGCTCATATTACAATTATTACAATATAAAGCCGGACAGTTACTAATAAGATGACCGCGTTCTTTGCAATGAAAGCATTGCGGTTTTAGACCGTTTATAACAAGAAATAATGTCGCTTCTTCATCTGCAACTTGTGTTGGAATATTTTCGGGATTAATGTTCTCTCCCAGTTTTACTTTAAATCTATAATTATTACTAAATATTGGGATGGGTGTATTTTTAATCTGTAAAGGCTGAAAATCTATCACCTTCCCGAATGGTTTCATAAGTTTAATGAAATCTGTTTCTGAGTAACCTAGGTAAGTTTTTTTAATTAAACCAGTAATAAAGTTTTCTCTGTTGGGATTGACTACAACTAATGCGTATTGCCCCAGAGTTTTCATTTCTTGTCGGAACAATTCTTTGCTTTCTTCGTTTACAAATTCAATAGCCAGATAACGCGGATTCGGATGATCTCCCATGCGAACTATCAAATTCCATAGTTTTTTATTATTTATCTCTTCGAATAGAAGCTCCTTAGGGAATCTATATAGTGAACAGTTTCTATCTGTAATTGCTATGACAATGGAGCGTTCAGTGAAAAAACGTTTAAATGAATTGAAGAGTTCCCTAGGGATCGTCTGGTTAAACACTTCAGATATTTTATTAAGGCTATCATTAGACCAAGGCTCTTTTATTGTGTTAACGTAGGTTTCAGTGATTTTTGGGGTAAGATCTAGTTTCATCAGATCTCCTGCTGTAGAACGGTGAAATCTAGGCGCTAGCTGCGTTTTCCTTGAGAAAAACAATCGCGTATTATTTTCACTTTTTTTTATAACCGTTGATGGTAATTTTGCAACTTGTGCATAAGAACTTTTAAACGTGTCTGAGCTGACAGACATCATGGCTGGATGTTGGACATCTAAGTCCATTATGCAATCAATCTGTGTTGCCTTTTTGTATTTCTCTTCTTTTTTAAATTAATCTATTAGTTTTCTATTTTATAGTTATTAGAGATATAAAACTCTTACCTGTAATCGGTATATTTTATGATATTTTAATAAATTGAGGGGCACGATCTGAACAAGTCTATTATTATTATTATTATTATTATTATTATCATCATCATCATCATCATCATCATTATTATTATTATTATTATTATCATGTGCTGCTATTACTATTATTATTATTATTATTATTATTATTATTATTATTATTATTATTATTATTATTATTATTATTATTATTATTATTATTATTATTATTATTATTATTATTATTATTATTATTATTATTATTGTTGTTGTTGTTGTTGTTGTTGATGATGATGATGATGATGATGTTACTGTTGTAATTGCTGTTGTTGTTATTAATATTATATGTACACTTAATAATCTATTAGATGTTTATATTCCAACAAAAATTATATCATTCAATCATTTTCCCCCATGGTTTTTGGTAACTCAAAAAAATAGTTTGAAAAAAAATCATCTTTTATAATAATTTTATAAATTTTTAGAAGATTGTTCAAAAGTGTTTACAAAGCAGATTCTGTGGAGTCAAATATTTCTAAGAATTCCCAAAAATTCTGTTCCTTAAATAAAGATTTTGCATTAAACTAAAGAAAATTACAGCATAACAATGGCATCATATTGAAAGCAGATGATTTTGCTAAATATTTTCTGAACTTGCCAATCCCTGTCAATCTCATTCTACTGCTAATATTTTGAATGTTTTATGTACAAAAAAATGTAACATTTGATTCTTTTTCTGAATCTGATATCCTATCTTCCATCAAAAAAGCTCAGGTTGAATTCTAGTTTAGGTCCTCATAATATTCCTCCTTTTATATATGAAGGTTGTAAAAAATTTATTGTATCTGTTCTCTGACATATATTTAATTGTTCTATAGGAAATGGCAGCTTCCCCATAATTTTAAAAATGGCAGAAAGGTTTTTTTATTTTTAAAAATGGATCTAAAAACTTAACTAATAATTGTAGGCCTATTTTTGTCTTGCATACTGTGGTAAAAGTATTTGAGTGATGTATTCAAGATAAAAATTATTATCGATATCAGCAAACTTCTAGCTCTGAATAAATATGGTTTCTTTCCCAATAAATCAATTGAAACCAATCTTATAATCATCTCTGAACTATAAAATATCAGAGCATGCTTGATATTTATTTTGATATGTCTAAGGTCTTTGACAAAATTGATCATAAAATTATTTTAGAAAAGTTATATAATTTAGGAAAATCAAAATTCATACATTACAGAACTGCTTTTGTTAAATATAATAATAATATATCTTTACTATTGCTCAATTGGAGTACCCAAAGTAACTTTCTGGCCCATTTTTATATATATATATATATATAAAAATGGGCCAAAGTAACTTTCTGGCCCATTTTTATATATATATATATATATATGGGGGGGGGGGGTTTCCAAGAAAAGTATAAAATATTCCCACCTTCATTGTTATGCTGATGGTTGTAAAATTTTCAAGTAAATTAATTCTTTTTCTGATTGCTTATTACTACAAAAGGATGTAATGAATTTTATTACATGCTGGATTAATAACAAAATTTTGATTGCAAATGTTCTATTGTTCCCTACCTTAAACAATTCTAAAATTTTACAATTCCCTTATCCCATTTCATGATTTTAAAATCATTTGAATTACTTTTTTTCTAGTAATGCCTTCTTCCACCTTCATTTTAATAATGTAGTGAATAGGACATTTTAAAATAATGAGCATCATACATTGACAAGATAAAATATTTCATCATTTAACAAAATATCAACTTTTCCTCTCATTGATCTTTCCAATCTTAGAATATGGCTGTTATCTAGAACCCTTACACTAAAGGAGATATTCAAATAATACAATCTGTTATTCAAAATACTCTAAATACAATCACTTTCCTGAAAGTTTTAATTTTTCATTGATGCAAAGAAAAAAAATGAGAGACATTGCATATTTATACAAAATTATCAGCAAATTTACAATTATCTTAAATTTTCTTTCAAAAATAGCCTCCAATCCTTTTCATTATTATACTAGATCACATAGACCTTCATGCTCTTAGGTTTTCTCCCATAATTTGTAAAATCAGCACATACAATAAAGATTTTATAAATAATAATATACTTCATCTTGATTTTAATCAATTCCATAAAACCCTAAAACTGAAATACAATTTATGATCTTATTGCCCAAAACACTATTTTTATTCATTTTTTTCTTTTCTTCATACATTATATATTCATACTAATATATATTATTTATTATATATTATTAGATTTCCTATAGATATTATTTTAATGTGAATTTTGTAATTGATCATTAATTGTTATTTTTCACTTTAAATAAAATTGAATTATTATTATCATCATCATTGTTTCTTTCTTTGTAGTCATACAAAATATGTCAAATTCAACAATAATATTTCATCTGATTTCGAATGAAATTTAGATATTCCTCAGGGTAATATTTTAGTACCCATGTTTTTTTACCATTTATATTAAGGACTAAGAATTTCCTGAATTTTTTTTATATTTTGTGCTATGTTGAAGACTGTAAGATCTTTAGAAAATTCACCTCAGTGATTGATTACATTCTCCTTCAGAAAGATATTGATAACTTTAGTGCTTGAGGTATTCTAAATAATATATCAGTTAATTTTAGTAAATGTTCGCTTGTTTCATATTCTAAGAAATGTCAAGTTTTAATTTTTTATTATTTTATTAATTCTCACAAGATTAATTCTGTTGATTCCCAAAAAGATCAATGAGTTGTATTTTCTAGTATTGGATCTTTTCTTCTTCATTTAAAAATGATTGTTAACAAAGCTTTCAAAATCATGGGTGTCATCATTAGATATGGTTATCCTTTCAATAATACAAAATTCAAATTATTTTTATCATTGGTTCTTTCTATCATTGCATATTGTTTAATCATGTAGAAATCTAACTCTAAACAAGAATACAGTTTATTACAGTCAGTATTTAATAAATTCTCCAAATACATTTCTTTCAAAAATAAAGTTGTTCATATTTCTTCTAGACAAAAATATAGAGATCTTAAATATCTTTACAAAATCATAAATCAACAGGTTACTCTATTTGATATAATTTAAAATATTATAATTAGGTGTTATGATACTAGGTCTGTTTTTGTCTATTATAGTCAAACTTGTCATTGTAATGTCCTTAAATTTCCTCTTTTATTTAGGCTAACTTCTTTATACAATCAGATTTTTATAAATACTAATCATTTTAACTTAGAAAAGAAGAATTTGTAATATTCTTAAATTTCAATGTCATTGTTGATGAATTTAATTTTTTTCATTAGTTTACATTTTTTTATGTTTTGTTTGTTACATTTTATTATTATTATTATTTATTATTATTATTATTATTATTATTATTATTATTATTATTATTATTATTATTATTATTATTATTATTATTATTATTATTATTATTATTATTATTATTATTATTATTATTATTATTATTATTATTATTATTATTATTATTATTATTATTATTATTATTATTATTATTATTATTATTAAGTTTCAACAATAGTAAACTTTATTGATCCTTTTAGTTACATAGTATTACAATGCCATAGCAAGATACATATTGAATCTTATTATTGTCAGTTCAATTTCAAGTGCTACCATATTCATTTTTTAAAAAGTACATATCTATATGGGTAATTTTACATGAGTGTATCTACTTTAGGAATGTTAATTAATCACATTATTGTCCAATAGGAGTAATTTCTGTATAAGTTCTGCATAAGATGAGTTGCAGTCCCCAACCAGAACAGTGGGGCTTGCATTCATGGCAAGAATTGAATTTATATTATAAATTATAGATTTTATCTTTTGCTTTTCTACTGGCATATATATACAAGCAGTATATTCATTGTAATTATTTTTGAGTCAGTGTTATTATTAGAAGGTTTGAATCAATGTAAAGTATTTTGAAATTTTCAAAAGGGCAATCTTGAGCAATTACTATTCCAGTTCCTGTAGAAGGGGAGGATGAATCTCTGGAACATGCATAGAAGCCCTGGCCCCTCAGGCAGGTAGCTGGATTTATTGCTGAGCCTGCATATATCTTTGTTTCTAATAATCCTGTTATATGGGCTCGAATTTGATTTATCCAATTTGTGACTTTGAAATTTTTATTGATTGCATTAAGTCCTCTGACATTTAAAACAGCAATTTTAAGTTTTATTAATAATTTTTTTTTCCTTTGAGTTTAGGAATTCATGTCTTCCTACTTTTCTTCCCCAATTTCCACTGCATCTTGAAACACCAGGCCACTCTCTTCATCCACTGCTAGAGCCCAATTATATATTTCCTGCTCACTCTGAGAATTCTCTTGTTCAATTCTCACCTTTTTATATCTTCTATCTTCTTTTGGTGGATGCCTTGGTTTGCGCCTATCTTCAGTGTGGATTTTTATTTTGGTAGGCAGATCTGGAGTAATAGCCTCCATCATTTCAGCAGATGTTTTCTTAATAATTGTTGGCCATGGTATGACTTTGGTTGAAATTTTGCATCTTCTATCTACATGAGTTACATCTTCAGTTTCAGTCTCGAGTGCCATAATTTGTATGTAGTCCTTATTCACACTCTTTGACTGATTTTGTTGGTCACATTTTATATGGCTTACCTTTGCTGTGATTCTCTTATCCTCTTTTTCATTGTTTAATCTCTCTTGCTCATAGAGCTGAGCTGGCCTTTCCTCGAGTGCCATTTTAAGCTTACTTTGATTATTATTATTATTATTATTATTATTATTATTATTATTATTATTATTATTATTATTATTATTATTATTATTATTATTATTATTATTATATAATTTTAATGATATAGATAATTTTAGTGCTTGGTGTGATCTAAATAATATGACTGTTAATTTCAGTAAATGTTCCTTAGTCTCGTATTCTAAAAAATCTGAAGTTTTGCATTTTTCTTATTTTATTAATTCTCACAAAATTATTTCTGTTGAATTCCAAAAAGATTTGGGAGTTATATTTTCTAGTAATGGATCCTTTCTTCCTCATTTGGAAATGATTATTGGTAAGGCTTTAAAAATTATAGGTACTATTCTAAGGTTTGGTTATCATTTCAGTGGTGATACAAAATTTAAATTATTTTTATCATTGGTTCTTTCCATCATTGAATATTGTTCACTCATTTGGAATCCTAGCTCTAAACAGGGATGTAATTTATTACAATCAGTGTATAATAAGTTTTCTAAATATGTTTCTTTGGGAAATAAAACTGTTCATTTTTCTTCTAGAAGACAATATAGAGATATTAAATATCTTTATAAACTTGTTAATAAAATAGTTCTTTTATCTAATACAATTTCTACTGTTATAATTAGATCTCATGTGCATGATACTCGGTCTGCTTCTGTTTGTTACATTCAAACTTGTCATTCCAATGTTCTTAGATTTTCTCCTTTGTTTAGGCTACCATTTTTATATAATCAGATTTGTAGTAATATTAATTACTTCAATTTAGATTATAATCAATTTTGTAATGTTATTAAATTTAAATGTCGATTTGATTGGTTTAACTTGATTTTGTTTATATATATATATATATTAAATTGTTTTTTTTTTATTTTGTTATGTGCTTTATATTTATCCCTTTTATTTATTTGTTACTATTAATGTCTTAATAATAATTGTTTATATGCTGATATTTAATTTTACTTTAGATTTTTAAATGTGTTAATTATCTTTTATTGAAATATGGCACATAATTATATTAATAATTTGTCATTTAAACTCATTTATGTATTTATATATTTGTTATGGTGCAATACTGTAATTGGCTTTATGCTGTAGTTTTGTAGGGTAAATAAATGAATTGAATTATTATTATTATTATTATTATTATTATTATTATTATTATTATTATTATTATTATTATTATTATTATTATTATTATTATTATTATTATTATTATTATTATTATTATTATTATTATTATTATTATTATTATTATTATTATTATTATTATTATTATTATTATTATTATTATTATTATTATTATTATTATTATTATTATTATTATTATTATTATTATTATTATTATTATTATTATTATTATTATTATTATTATTATTATTATTATTATTATTATTATTATTACTACTACTACTACTACTACTACTACTACTACTACTACTACTACTACTACTACTACTACTACTACTACTACTACTACTACTACTACTACTACTACTACTATTATTATTATTATTACTACTACTATTACTACTACTACAACAACAACAACATACATTTAATCCCTTGATATAATGATAATAAAACTAGTTTTCTAAAATCTAATTATTATTGTTAATAATGATGTCTATTTTTTTTCTATTTTTTTACATTTGCATTTTATCTACATGGTGTAGTTTGTATTAGTAAAAGGTAGTTATATAATATTTGTGATCAATATTATAAATGTCTGTGTTCTAAACACAGCTAGCAAACAGAAGTATTTAAATAGGGGGAAAGAATATATTTTTGTAAACAGGTTCAAACATAGGCCTATAAGAATGGTTAACCTATCAAGGAAAACATGCCTATAGTAAATAAATTTGACTTCATGTACAAAAAATGCTGTTTCAACAATTCTAGCTACTCATTAGATGATGAATATTAAAACGTAACTACTACTAAAGGAATTATCTGCAATCCATTTTCCTTATATAATTATATTTGTTTTGATCATCACATTATTTCAAAAATTTTATAATATATTTAAAAGATTAAAAAATTATAATATTGTTTACTTATTGTTATATAATTTAATATTTCCGTTACCATATATATATATATATATATATATATATATATATATATATATATATATTATATATATATATATATATATATATATATTGTAACCACCCTGTACTCTCCTTATATTCCATATAATCTGCTTCCATAACTAATCTAATCAATCTAGACTCATATTTTAAGGTAACATATCCTCCCCTGTAAATCTTCACACTAATCTAGCTAGTCAGCATACACGTTTGGGAGCCATACCCTACTCTGTAACCTTCTATCTACAACTGTCTAATCAATCTAGAATATACATCTAAACTAAATGTTAAACCAAAGAGAGGATTTCTTTATTGACTCTGCTCACATGAAACTATAAACTTAAAGAAGATCACTAGGTGATTAATGAAGATAATAACTTCTGGTCAAACTAGATTTAAAATCCACAAACAAACAAAAGTTTAATATTTGGCAAACCAATAAATAAATAATAATTAAATCAATGGAATGAATATGAAATTAGAATTATAAATTAAGTAAGAAGTATATTAAGTAGATGAATAAATGGATGATGAAAATAAGTAATAATTAAATAATAAAATGAAAGGAGTCTGGGAATGAAGAGAAAAGAATGAAGATGTATCAGAATAATAAATGATTGAGATGATGGTAGAATAAGAGTTAATGGATGATTGGGATGATGGTGGAATAAGAGCTAGTAAATGGTGAGTTAATTAGAATAATGAATTAGGATGAAAGAATAATGAAATAAAGAAAGATTAAAATAACAGATGAGAAGAATGATGATGATAGAAGATGATGTCCAGACTCTAATTGATATTTAATTAAATGATCATAAGATTACTAAATAAAATAGGGATTCTAAGCTTACCAAAACCAAAATATTCACCATAAAGTCAAAACCAGCTATACATTTAAGTTAAAGAAGAAATTTATACTTTAAAGTTTGGTTGACTTTTCATAATGCAATGAATGTAACACAACTCAAATCCAACTACAAAATTTAACTAGATATAAAATTTACCATAAATTCAAATCCTATATTGCAGATTAATATAACTTATTCTTCTCAGGGTTCACATAACTTAAAGGTTGTTATACAAGATATACCTGGGTCAGTGAGAGGGATTTTGCCACTACCCAAATATAATGCACAAAACAGCTCTTAATACTAAATCAAATTAACAAACAATATTTATTAATTTCAAAGAAACTTTATAAATTCCATAACTATTATATACTTGGAGCTTTAATAAATAGGAATAACTTTTCAATAGCTAAACACAATAACTTACCAAATTCTTTCTCACTTAAGTATAAACAATGTGATCAAGATCAGTGAATGATAGATCTGTGGATTCAAATAAACTGATCAAACCAATATTAAGTATTTATCTTTTAGTATCCCATTTAAAATAATTCACACTCTAGGTTAGTAATATTTAATTATTAAGTAATGATGCCTTAGAGGTATCTGTAAATTATAGGGCTTCACAAAATTATTATGATACCAACATATAGTTAATCATACTATATTGATTGATGATGATTTCAATATAATCATATGATGTGTCAATAACAATAACAATAATAAAGTGTGGGGTGGTGATTAGCAATAAGACTACTGACAGCTAAATAAATTTTTAACACAACAAGATTTATTTACATTATTTACAACTTTATTTCAGACACCTTGCATTAAATAAGATTAATTCATTAAATAAAATTAGGGATTGAAAATAACTGGTATCCCATTGACTATACACATTTTAAGTAAGACAAATTAATACAGTGATATACATAGCATCACTATTATTATTGAATATGTTTCTATTATTATTCTATCTCATAGAATAAAATATTTAAACTTTCTTTAAGCTAACTTAACATTTAAATTATAAAATAAATATATTTAGGTCTTTGGGATATACTCAACTTTTTAAATCTAAAACTCTACATTATAATTTGGTGTATTAAACTGTAGCTATTTTATTTGTCTGAATATGATAAGGGCAATTATCATATGCACCACAATTAATAATTTATTATCATTTACTATAAAAAGATTCATTGTATTGAAGTGGGACAGACATCATAAGTTAAATGCACACATGATACCTCCAACATTGCCTATGTCCACAACCTAATCATTTAATAGTTAACTTATCTTACTGATCCATTGGTGAGTCACTGCTTGATGAAGATAAATCCACATTGTCCATGTGTATCTCTTGCTCTTTTATATAGAAGTTCTACAATCACTAGTAAGTTTTGGTTGGTCTGTTTATAAACTGATGAAGATCCTACAACATCATAAAGACACTATTCCAATTAGGAAAACACTATAGATAGGCCAGTGTCCCTTAATCAACTTTATCTCATCCTTGCCATTTGATTTGGAAATACTAAACTTCACCATACATAGTGGAAAACTAACTATATACCTTCATGAGGAACCAAACAATAAAGGGAGGCTCTACAAAACAACATGACAGTTGTACAACAATATGGCAATTCTGATACCTTTCCACAAATGTATAAGTATGAGCATTTCCTCATCACAGAAAAATAGAATTCAGACCATGGATATTTTCTCTTGGGATTAACTATGCTAACAAAGCACTAACTATTAATCAGCCTCGACAATATCATCCTCTCATTTAATCAGCAATGTGAGATTCTCTATTAGCTCATGCATAATATTAATATTATTCTATTTGATGCCATTATATGTGGCACATACTTATCAGCTGAAAGCTGTCACAAATCCATATTAATCCAATAGCAAGATAAAATAATCCTAATAATAAAAGTGAAAACATAAATATTCTATTTCCCAATGCAGAAACTATTAATATATTGATAAACAAACCATCCACATAAAGGTCAAATGACCATTAATTATTTTAAAATAATAACTATACTTTTATTATAGTAAACCATACACACGTAAACAATGCAGATCAATGTACATTTTATATTTAAAGTGGACAGGTTCATTCATAGGCAAAATCAAGAAGTAGAAAATGCTTATATTAATTATTTCATGTAATAGAACAATTATGTCATTATGTGTATAACTGTGACAAATTTGGGTCTGTTTGTTTAGCCTTTAAATAATACACTAAAATCTGTTAAAAAAAATATGTGAGAGATAAATAGCTATCTCTGTCTAAATAAATGTTATTTAATATTATGTTTTCCCTTGACTGGGAAAATAATAAAAATATGTGTAATAAATGTATATATCTTGATATATTGCTTCCTTCTTACTAAATTATATTTTACACTACAATAAATATATATATATAAAAATAATCCCTGAATAATACATGACAAAAAAAAAAAAAAAAAAAAAAATATAAAAAAAAAAAAAAAAAAAAAAAAAAAAAAACATTTTTTTCTTTTTTTTTTTTTTTTTTTGTTTTTAGTTTTTTTTTTTCTTTAAAACAAAAAAAAAAAAAAAAAAACTATCTTCAGAAAAAACCTTATAAATATATATATATATATATATATATATATATTTTTTTTTATGTTTATGGATTGTTATAAATATATAAATATTTTTATTTTTTTTTATTTATATATTTTTATTTATTTTTTTTTTTTTTTTTTTTTTTTTTTTTTTTTTTTTTATTGTTTTTTTGTTTTTTTTTTTTTTTTTTTTTGCATAGTGAGATAATATTCAAACATTTCCAAATGTGAGACAATTAAAATAGGTTTAAAAATATTTATTGATTTGTTTTTGTTTTTCCCTCTGTGAATATATTTGTCATAATTTTAAATGATCTGGGCATGTTTCAAACATTTTAAAATATTATTAATCTGCAAGTTGCACAATAAGACTAAAAAAAAAAAATATTTATTTATTTGTTTCCATCAGCAAATTAATATATCAGCAAATTAATATATGTTTAAGAACATTAAGAAGAATTTATTAATTGTGAGCAATTATCAATACAATATCTTTGGCATTAATAATCTGTCATTTTTCTATTTTCAATAACTAAGCAAATTCATGCTAAAACACCACTGGCAGATGAGTTTTCTTCTTTAATGAAAATAAGAAAAAAAAATTCATGCACTTTTCTTTTAAAACTGATTAAACTTTATATGATTAAAAAATAACTTTTTGGTTTGTCTACTATATCTCCTGAAACTTTTCTTCAAAATTATTTCAAATTATTTTATTGAGATGATAATTTATAATCAAACATATTTTCTGCTTTATGCTTAAGAGTGTGCGAAAACCAAAACATTTTAGTCTTTGTCTTTTAAGTCTAAATAATTTCCATGTTATTTTTAAATCTGACAATTTACTGATATAAACAAAACAAAAGAAATTGCTTATGTTTTCTGGGATTGTTCTTCATTTGAAATAACATATGTTGAGTCAAATAATTATCCAGATAGTGGTCATTCTAGCTTTTCCAGTAGGCATATTAGAATTCATAAGATCGATGAAAAACAGTGTTGAAATGGTACAGAGTTATAAA
The DNA here is from genome assembly GCA_028023455.1 of Epiperipatus broadwayi. Taxonomy (NCBI): domain Eukaryota; kingdom Metazoa; phylum Onychophora; class Udeonychophora; order Euonychophora; family Peripatidae; genus Epiperipatus; species Epiperipatus broadwayi. Next base: position 101,726 of record JAQFVV010006602.1, on the reverse strand, counting down.
GTTTCTACTCCATCCTTTTAATTTTACATAATCCTGAAGTTTTGTTGCAATTTTCCCAAAGTTATCACTTTTCAGCTTTTTCTTTTTACTTTATTTTTTTTATATAAGTGTAGAATTGAATTCTTCTTATTCCGATTTTTTTTTAATAGTCCACCACTACAAACTTGTCATATTATTTATACCTTGTATTACAATGCATGATTGGTCCTAAATTATCCAATGACTGTAAAATGTGAATAAATTAATATTTTTATCCCTCTAGTGAAAAAAAATCTAGACTGTTACAGTTCAATTTAAATTAAAATATAATATATTTAAATATTGTTTATAAAGAAAATTTAGAAGAATTTTAAATTGATTTTCTTGTTTATTTTTAATTACTGTTTAATAATAATAATAATAATAATAAAGTGTTAAATATTTTCATACTTCCAAATTGGTTTAATACTATTAAAATATTATTTGAAATAGCTGCCACTGGAACTTGTGATAAAATGTTTAAGAGATAATATCCACTCTATCAGGTTTTCCAGTGCATTACTAGCAGTCCAAATCATCATCACTTTCAGTATCTTTATGGGTGATCCTTTATTTAATTGGAAAATTATAACCCAACAAGTATTTCAATCTATAACTGATTTTTACACACTGATTTTTAATATATTAATAAATTATTACTAATTAAAATTAAAAATTTTACATACTGGATCACTTGAATAAAGCTAGATGTGATAGAGCCAAACCATATGGTTACAATAATATATATACATACAATATATATATATATATATATATATATATATATATATATATATATATATATAAGGGCTGAGCAATGATTGTACATATGTGTGGGAGATGGTGATCTGGACCAAATGATTAGTACTGGTTTAGCACGAAATATGTATATTGAAGATCATTGATCTTTTTCATATGTAGGTGATTATGTGTATCAGTTGTATAAGATAAATTGGATATGTGTGTGGAGTTTGAAAGTCTGAGTTCAAACTTATAATTACATTTAAGTTTAGTATAGACAATATACATGTATTCATATATATAATAACGGTATAATATAATCTTATAATAATTTTAAATAAAATAAGATTTTTGAAGTATTGATTTTGAAACAATTAAATTTAAATTTATTATGACATTAAATTTATTTCCAATTTTTAACTTGTTCACTATTATAAACTCTTCACATTATTATTAGTCTCAAGAACAGAATTAAATTTTTTCAAATGAACAGTCAATAATTTTTCCAATCTACTAAACACTAATCGGACCATATATTATTGAATAATTTGTTTCAGATAAACTGTAAAGTAGCAATCAACTATGAGGTAATTGCTTTACGAATGATTAGCTAAAGATAGACTAATTCTATTCGCTTAGCTTTACAAAAGAATTTTCTAAAATATTTATCATTTAAAAATTGTTTTTATAATATATAATGATTATATACAAATTTTGAATAAGAATTTAAAAAGTAATAATTTTTCATTTATATAGCCTAATTTAAAGATTAAATGTATAATTTATATGGGTTTTTGTTTTCCAATACGAATTGAAAGAAGTCAGCACAGGTAATTTGATCAAACATTAATTCTTGATAATCATTAGTGATATTTTCCCATTTCTTATTACTTTTTTAATTCAAAAATATTCCATAAACTTTAATGAATTTATTTTCAAAATGCTTTTAAGTACCATTTTGAAGCATTTCAAAATTATTTTCATGATAGGTATGATATCTATCAATCAACTTCAAAGGCATAAATGTAAAGAATGAATCATCAGTTGATATTAGATGGCAATAAACAGAATTTTATGGCCTGTTTTATCTAATTGTCCATATTGTTATCAAATAATCATTAATTTAATTACTATTTTGTGAATTTGTGTAATAAATGCTGCTGCTGTTTAATAATTATTTATGTGATTTAAAAAAATATGTAAAATATGAATAAATATTATTAATCAAAAATTATTTCAGGATTCTAAATAAAATAAACACTATAAAAAGGTTATATATATATATATTGAGATTTCAAGATGCTTAAATTTAATTGAATTTCGTTTTGTGTGGCAATCATTAGATTTTTTTTTTTTATTTAAAATAATTTTTATTTTTTTCAACTGATTAAAAACAGATAGACATCAACTTTGCTTTATATTTATCACTGAATCTATATACTCACTAAGAAATTCATTTTTTATACTGTCTTTTATCTTTAATGTAATATTTTAACAGACTCCTTTTTTCTACTATCAATATAATCTGTGTTCAAAACAACAATAAAGCATTTCAATTTACTCTGTTTTAAAATCAACAAAAATAAATATGTACTTGTCTATTTCCTTTTTTAAATATAACTTTCATTATAGTTAAACCATTAAACATCACATGATCACTCTTTCTTATGCTTGCTCATAACTGTTATTTAAACAGGAAAAACTTTCCATATAGTAGTTCCACTCAGTGCAAGCCAAAGTAATCAGTGGATGCTGAAGACTTATGCATAAAATCCCTATCTAGTGCCTACTCATCCAATATCCCCAGACTAGTTACTAGCTTGTGGCTTTCGTCAATGAGGAGCCTTGAGTGGCACCAGTGTATAGAGAGTTTTGCCTGTTTCATTATAGTTCTTGTGACTTTAATTGAATTTTATTTTTTTACATCTTCCAAATGACTCTCACTTAAACACAATGATTCCAACTGTATTATAATTCTGAGTTGCACAGTTTTCCCCAAAATGTTCATCTAAATTTACTTTGCAGTTTACTAGCTTTAAAATATTTACATTCTAAATGCTAATTTCGTATCTATTAGAAACAAATAAATTTTAAATAATATGGATATAAATATAATAATAAAATCATATTTGTGTCAGAAAACTAAATATTTATCTATAGAAAAAAAAGAAAACAAATAAACTAATAAATATTTTAGACTTTTAACATGTAGATGACTAAAATAAGTATAACATTATTTATTTCATTATTTGCAATAATAAATAAATCATTTTATTGCAAGTCTACACTTTTGAAAATGTTATTGCATAGTGCATTCTGCTTATTTGCATTTTGAAATTATTTCACTTTGGAATAAATATATCATTCATTTATTTATTCACTTATATTATTTATTCATTTATAAATAATCATAGGGGAAAGTGGTCTCTTTTCTGTTCTATTAAACTTTTTTCCTCTGAAAGTTTGTTTCCCTAAAATCAGCTATATCAATCTTAAATTTTGACAATGTTTTAGCTCACACAGGCAAAACTCTCCATTCAATAGTATCTTTTAGTGCAATCCAGAGTAATCAATGAATACAGGAAGGTTTGTGCATAAAATGCATATCTAATGCCTACTCATCCAATATCCGCAGACTAGTTTTTATCTTATGGATTCATTGGTCAAAAGTCTTAGATCTGATAGCACTGCACCTAGATCTTAGGATCTAATGCAATCCTTCAGCAGCCACCTTTTGCATTTTTAGATAACTATAAAGCTTTGATTCCAAAATGAAAACAATATTTTCAAGATCTGAACTTTGTTCAGCATCCATACTTTTTTGTGTCTCTATTACTTTAATAACCATAGTCACCATAATCCTACACAAGCTGTTTTTCACAGAAGCAAAACTCTCCATATAGTATCAATGCTCAGTGCAAGCCAGAGCAATCAATGGATGCATGAAGGTTTGTGCATAAAATCCCTATCTTGTGCCTACTCATCCAATATCTCCAGAGTAGTTTCTAGGTTGTTGCTTTCATTAGTGAGGAGACTCAGATCTGACAGCACTGCACCTAGCTTGTACTGAGTGGTGCTACTGTATGAAGAGTTTTGCTTCTATGAAAAACAACTTGTGTAAGCATAATAAAGGATGATCATGAGATGTTTGTTGGTTTAATCCTAATCCTGCTCAATAGTATTATGGTGACTGTGGTTATTAAAGAACCAAATACACCAAAATGTTTGAATTCTGAGTTGAGTTCAGATCTATACAACTATACAAGCTTATAAGCTTAGCTTGAAAACATTATTGTGTTTTCATTTTGGACTCAAATCTTTATAATTAGCTAAAAAATTAAAAAGTGATTACTGAAAGGTTGCATTAGATCTTAAGATCTAGGTGCAGTGCTTTCAGATCCAAGCTCCTCAATGATGACTAGGGATTTTATGCACAAACCTTCCTCCATCCATTGATTACTCTGACTTGCACTAAGTGATGCCATTGTATGGTGAACATGTAAATTCTTTAGCTATCAGTGCTTTATTGCATCTAGTTATTGAAAGATTTTAATTAAATATAATTTGCACAAGCTGTGTACCTGCACTGATATTTAGAAAAAAAAGTACATTTGTAATACTTATCTTTAGTGTTACAACTGGCTCCTACTAATAGTATTAGTATTTTTATCAATAAATTATTGCCAGATACCCCAGTTTTACAAATAATTTTCCTTAGCTTCTTATTGTTAAGGTATTGAGAAGATTTCTAAATATGGATGACTAAATATACAAGTAATTTCAAGCTGAAACCTCCTCTATCAAATACAGTTCTGACACAATTTATTAGGGATTGCTTTGCTTTAGATAAATATCATAAGTAAGAACTTTTAGCATACTAAACCTACCTTTGTAATTACTTTCTTAATTCTCAAGAACTTAAGCTAAAAATTCAAAATGCTTTTCATATAGTTAAAAAAAAATCAAAATTAATTGCACAATCTAGCAATCCTACCATCATAATTAGTGTAATAAGATGACCTATGATATGAGAGATTTGTAGTAAACACAGTTCCCTAATTTAAGTGATTGAAGGCAATAAGAAAAAAAGGAAGATTAAAAAATCTCTATTGGAAAAAGTATCTAGCTTTTGATAAACCAACATATTAACCTATATCACTATAGGAGGTGTGTGTTTACAAATGTGTATGTTATTCTTTTGTTCAAACTTTACTTAAAGTTAAGTATATATTTTTATCTCAAACAATAAGTCCAATTTCTTCCACAAAATTCCTCCTAAATCACAAATTTCACATAAAAATAAGCAATTAAAATTAGTTTCTATGGTAAAAAAATAATACCTTAAATAAACATTAAGCATATTTTTAATATTAAAAAAAAACCTAACCTGTGAGTATATATATATATCTTGTAACAGATACATAAAATATATGTGTTTCACAAAAAATATTTAGAAGATATGTAAATATATATATTGAATAAAAAGGGATATCAATTAAATAGTCAATACAGTAGTGAGTGAAGAAGGAAGAGATTTTAAAATATAGTAAAAAAAACTGGTTAAAAATTCAACAAAAAAAAATTAAAACTCAATTTAAAATAAAATAAAAGAGAGAATAAAATAATGAAATTACAAAGTTAACTTAAAATTTCTAAATAGATTTTATAGTTGCAAAAATTATGATGGAGATAATCATTGGTCAGATAAAGCCATTGAAAGATATTCTTTTTTAAAAAAAATGTACAGATTATAAAATGTTATCTTCAAATAGCACATATTTATTTGGAAAGGGAAATGTGATAATTTCCTCATAAAACTAAATCTTGATGCACTTCCAACTCTTTACTTCTGTAGATATAAAAGGAACTGTACCAATATTGAAGATATTTGCAAGCTTTGTCAAAGAGAACCAGAAACCCTATCACACTTATTATTCACATGCCCCAGATACAATAATATCCATTGGGACATTCCAAAAATTTTTAAAAACAAGGATTATGGAATACAGACACTTCTCAATTCCTTTGAAAAGGGTATTTATGGACTCATCCACGCTAGCACATTTGTGTTATACTCACTATGGTGTACCAGATGTACACTTATGTATCAACCGGACCTGAAACAATCTAACACATTTAGAAACAAAATTGATATCATACGCACTAGGGATGAAAAAATTTCATCGCCTAACATTTTTTCAGACACCTGGTCAATAATGCTACTTCGCTCTAATTTATAAAAAGACTCACCATCTCCAAAGAAGTAGATCACCAGGACTATTAAAAAAAAAGGGGGGGAGGGAAGGTGGAAGGAAAAGAGATGAAAAGTGTACCCATTAATATATGTAAATTGTTATAAACTGTTGTAACGATCAGGAGAATGGTAAGCCCTGATCAAAATTGTTATTTTCCTTTTTTTTTCTTTTTTTTTTTCCTTTTTTTGTACATTTATAAACCAATAAAGCCTATTGAAACTAAACCAAAAAAAAAAAAAAAGTTATTTAATTAAATATAACACAATCTTTATTTTGTCAGAATGTAAAATAATTTTGTAAATTATCTAATTAAAAAAATGAATGATTTGTTTTACTGTAATCTGTAATTAAAAAATGAATTAGAAGATTAAAACTGATAAGCTAATTTTTTTTATTAGTAAGAGGATTAAAATTATTATTATTGAAGTTGTTAAAGAAGATTACTCATCATAGTTTTGAAGTTAGTTAGATTATTTAAACTGCTGTAATTTTGCTATCATATTACCAAGTTTTGCAGTCTTCACCATCATGGACTTCTAGTGATGTATAGGAATCTCTGAAGACACTCTAATGTCACCATTTCCTGATAGACTCATAAAGGATATTTATTTGGTTTTTCACCATGCAGTTCCTATACATTCACTAGACTGAGTTATCATCAAAATGCTTACAAAAACAATAGGAAAAATAGAAGCTCAAGATAAAGAATTTTAAAGTGTTCCCAACAAGTAACAACTGTAAAATAAAAGTGAAAAGCAAGAACTCTTGAATAAGAAAGAAAATAATACTATCATGATAATGATGTTTAAAATGTTTAAAAAACTTAAAAGACCAAAATAAGGAGACAATCAAAAAACTTCAAAATAAAGGTACAGCTAATGAGCTTAAAAAATAAAATAAAGAAACAGTCAAAGAGCTTTAAAACCAAAATATAAAACTGGAAAACCAAACTCAAATATTTGATAAATTAGAGCCTCATATTAAATTAGGCTGTGGAAAAATAAATGAAGAAATTATAAAATAAATAGGTAAAAGTTTAAATCAAGTAAAAAGTCAATTTAAAACAGTGTATTGAGAAATTCAAAAAAAAAAAATAAACTAGAACAGGGAAGAAAAATAGAGCTATTATAGGAAGCAGTAACAGAGAAAAAATTAGAAAATGAAAGAATAATAGAAAATATCAGGACAGAAACTAATGATTTAACAGATAAAATTGATAAAATAGATTTAAATAACAGCAGATGAAGTGAAACACTAGAGAAATTGGTAAGATATGTAAAAAAAAAACAATATAGATTTTAATAATTACAACCATGAGTAAGTAATGTACACATGGATACACAGAATAATAGTGCCACAATCGTCAACAAATTTCTAAAAATACATATATTTTGAGGTTAAGAAAGTGATGCTCCCACTGAACTCTATTAGTAGTTTGGAAAGATCCTTTACACTAAATTAGTTAAGTGAATAGGCCAAGATCATGCTTGCATGCAGCCATCAACAAAGTGCCTTTCAATCTGGGTGAGAATCCTTCTTTAAAAAACTCATATAACATTTCTTAAATACAAACAAGCCCTGCTAGTCAGATACTGAAGTGAAGAATGTCAAAAGTATATTAGACACTAGGTATCACAAGAAAATGGGTAACCTGGTGAATTTTTCACTCCATTGTTTTATAGGCAGATGATGAAATTAGGAGCCTTGTTGTTCATACACTATTTGAAAACAGACTATTAGGTTTATACAGCACAGTTTTCCTTATAATGTAAAGCAGATGCTCATCAGCATCGAGAGAAAGATGATTGAGCAAATGGTCAAATTATTAAGTGCCTTTGATAACACTATACTAGCCTACAAAACTAAAGACTAGGAGATATAAACTCCATCCTAAGAAGCTAAAAATGTCATCGAATGTGGCGACAGGAACAACTATGGAGAGAATTCAAAAAAGACCATTTTAAATAGCCCTAAAGCAATGAAATTTTTCAGGTGAACTGGAAGCAACTCAGATCTCACTCATGTAATGCAATATGAAAATTCATGGTGCAATTCACAATTCCCTAGAATGACTGATTACTCTAAAATGCTATCAAATGAAAGGTATCAAAATAAAAAACTGCCAGATAAAAAATAGTCTAGTAATTGGTGGACTGGCAGATATAGACCTATAGATAATGCTCTTGGATTTTGGTTAAAAAACTTATGTTAGAATTTTTTTATAATGAGTGCAAATAAAAGATTTTTTAAGTGCCCAAATAAAAAAAAATTAAGCAATAAAAGTTACTAAAAGTCAGGTAAGGTGACAGAAATTATATTAATATAAATCATAATTCTTGATAAGGAGTAGAGATGAAAACTTTGAAAGTAGGAAAAATGTCAATTTTTGAATTGTCAACCCAAAATTTATGAATATTCTGATTCATAAGTCTGTGCTTTGGACACAGTGAAGCATGACTAAATAAAAAATTATAATAAGACATAACGAAATTAAAGGTTAAAGAAAAATAAAATAAAATGTTTGAAATCTAACCATATAAATTTTAGTCATGAATGGAAATAATAATAATACCATTCTTTAAAATACATGTTGAGTGACAATGAGTTCTGAAAGAATTGATTGAAGTATGTGTGCATATATAAATGAATTTATAAATTTCAGATTGTATTCTGGAGTTGATTAGGAGATATTGATAATTACAGATGGATCTGTATATAAAATTCCACCATTAAGGTAATGATAATATGCCAATAGAGAAAAAACCTGACTCATTAAAAATAGAGTAGGAAGAAAAATTTCCAACCAAGTAATAAAAATATTGTAAGTTGAATATACAGTAGAAATTATTCCTGATATTCACAGATAAAATGTTCAAAGTCCACACTTTACACCCATATTGCACAAAAATTGAACTCATACTATAGTTTCAACATCTGCAAGAAACTAAATGTGGTTTAATTAACATAGAATCAATCTGAGTGTGATATGTAAAGTCATTAAGTTGGGTATCTCTCTTAAAATACTAGCTTATTATGAATCTTACTCATCATGAAACTTACCTATTAGGTAATTATTTTAAAAAAAATAATAATGTGTTTAATGTTAAAATCAATCTATTCTTCAAAAAAGGATATATTTTACTTGTAAATTGGAAGGGTACAATGAAACAGATACATAAAATATACATTTTACACACAAAAAAATAAAAGGTATATTAAAAAGAGCTATCAGTTAGATAGTCAGTACAATAGCAAGTAAAGAAGAAAGGGATTTTAAAATATAGTACAATGGCTAGTTAAAAATTAAACAAAAGGAAAAATAAAACTCCTGTCAAATTAATCTAATCTCAATTTAAAATTTAAAAAAAGAGAAAAGAATAATGAAATTATAATGACATTTTAATTTTTTTAATTAGATTTTAGAGTTAAACCACTAAACATCACATGATTATGATTTCTTGTGCTAGCACATATCTGTTATTAAAACAGGCAAAACTCTCCATACAGTAGTGCCACTCAGTGCCAACCAGAGTAATAAATGGATGCCAGAATGCTTATGCATAAAATCCCTATCTAGTGCCTACTCATCTAATATCTCCAATCTAGTTTGCATCCATTGATTAATCTGGTTGACACTGAGTGGCATTACTGTATGGAGAGTTTTGCCTGTTTTAATAACATGTGCTAGCATAAGAAATAGTGATCATGTGATGTTTAGTGGTTCAACACCAATCCTGCCTAATATGATAGTGGTAGCTATGGTTGTCAAAAAGCCAAAGACACCAAAATGAATGGGTACCCTGGTTTCAGACCCATATGACTATATAAGCTATTGACCTTAGATTGAAAATATTATTGCATTTTCAATTTTATTCTCATAGTTTTGTAGTTAAGTAGAGATAAAAGATGGCTGCTGGAGAATTGCATTAGATCCTAAGATTTAAGTGCAGTCCTCTCAGATCCAAAGCTCCTCATTGATGAAGGCTACAAGCCAGAAACTAGTCTGCAGATATTGAATGAGTAGGCACTAGATGGAATTTTATGCACAAGCTTTCTGGCATCCATTGATTACTCTGGTTGCAGTGAGTGGCATTACTATATGGAGAGTTTTGCCTGTTTTAATAATAGATTTTATAGTTGTTAGAAATTGTAATGGAGGTAATTATTGGCTAGATAAAGCCAACAAAAGATACGTATATTTTCTTTTTTAAAAAAAAAACCTTACAAATGCCTAACTGTTATATTAAAATTGTATGTATTTATTTAAAAGGAGAAAATGGAATATAAACTTATTTAATTAAATATTAAAAAATCTTTATTTAGTCAGAATATACAATAATTTTGTATATTATCTAATCAAAAAGAAAAAAAGAATTAAGTTGTTTTACTGTACTTTGTAATTAAAAAATAAAAAGAAGTTGGAAACCAATTAATGTTGTGGATAAACTCAGACAATGGCTTATCAAGGGTATATAAAAAATATTTTTATTACTAGAGAATTAGAATTATTATTATTGAAGTTATTAAAGATCATTCATCATAGTTTTGAAGTTATGTTATATTATTCAAACTGCTATAATTCTGCTGTCATATTACTGAGTTTTGTAGTGTTCACCATTGTGAATTTTTGATGTTATATAAGAATCTCTGTATATGCTCTAGCACCACTATGCCTTGCTAAACTCATAAAAAGTGTTCATTCAGTTTTTTACCATGCATTTTCTATACATTCAATAGCCTGAGATGTGACCAAAATCCTTGACATGCAAATTCTGAGACATATGCCTATAATTTGTTGAATACTCCTACTGAATAATGTAATAAAGAGAGATGTCTTACAAAAGAAGTTACACATGGCTAAGAAAACTGGAAACCAATTCAAGAAACTGTTTATAAAGTCTAGAAGACGGGGATGATTACTTCAGAAAATCTATAGCCAAAACCTTGATCAATGTAAAATATAAACCAAAATCTAGACATAAACTGAAATATAAGAGATAAGATTTATATTTTTTTTATTAATTTTCTTAAAACTAGAAATGTATAAACTCTTACTTCCTATTTTATTCTTGTTATTACAATTTGATTTGAAAATAAATATGTTGTTTTAATTTGGCCTAAATTTTTTTCTCTTTATATATCACCATATAAAATTTAGTTAAGACAAAATTTGTCATATTGCTTTGTGCTTTAAGTATGTATTATCTAATGGCTAAAATTAAGGAAATGTTCTTATTTATTTGAGCAAGCTGTGTAATCATAGCAGCATTTATAATTTTTTGTGCATATTCCTGGTAATTCTCTGGCTGGTGCCTAGGGTTTATCCCTAGTATAAGTAAATTTCTTCATTAACTGTCTTCCAGTTTCCTTCTTACATAGCAGAGAATGATATTTTCTAAATCACAATTTGTTAAATTATAAGATAGCTTGTAGAATACTTTACATAATATAATTTTTATTTATTGTTTACTTTACATTTTATTATCAAAATTTTGTTACTATTGTAATATCTGATCAATAAAACTTTGGATTTTTTAGCAGTGTTGTTAATTTATTTTTAAGCAATAATTCATGAATATACTTAATTACATTAGTGTAGCCAAAAGCAAACAAAAATTAAGTAAAGAAATGTAATGTAGAGTTGATTGCTGTAGTTTTAATTCTGTAAATGATTAAATCTTTTTTCTGATATTGTATTTTTTGTTTATGATAAAAATTACCATTATCTTAAATATGTCAAAAACAAATTAGAAAATTATTGATTTAAAATTGAGTAAATGAATACCATTTTTATTTATATTTAATAACTTTTGATCATATAAAGCTGTTATTAACTGCATAATGCCTGAAATCATTTTTTCCCTTCAAAAGTTTATAGAATTATGATTATTGTAGTTTTACTATGTTCATAAGAATTTTAACTAAAATTGATTGAATAAACCAATTTTATCTTATGTACACATTTTGAAATTAATATCAATGCACTTTATAGTTGTGTGTGATCAAAGTATGTTTTAGTAGTCATTAACTATGAAAATCTTCTTTGCTTTAGATATGTCATAAATAAAAGCACTGATTGTCTTGCAATGATTCTGAATAATAATTAAGCAAGTATATTACTTTTACTTTAATTGTGTAATCAAAATATAATGCTGTAAACTGTGTAATGAATAAACACTATACATTTTTAATGTGAATGTTACATATTATTTTTAGAAGACATTGAATTTAATGAAATCATTATTTTATGATGTCATCAATCTAACAAAATGGCCATCATTTAAAAAAATGAAAAGCATTTTTTAAAAATATATTTTGAATTTTTTTAATTTTATTGTTGCAAATAGATCAAAATAATGAGCACATATGGTGAATTCTCATATAAGATCTATTACAGTGTTTCTCAATCTTTTTACTTTTTCTGAACATTTACAGAAGAAAATTATTTTTATAGTATACTTACATATTGTCATAAAAAGTCAGCTTCTAAATAAATAAAAATAAAAGACAATTTAAACAGAACTTTTAATTTTGAGATAGAAGCCATGATGAATCACACTATTAAACAGAAAAATGAATTGTAAGTTAGTTAATAAATAAATAAAATTTTAATTATTAACATTTACACACATATAAAAATTTTGTATAAAAAATTACAAATAGGTACATACAATTATTGCTTTAAAATAACAAAAACTACAAATTATATGAACCAATCTTTTAATTTGAGTAATATTTAATACTTTGATGTAAATCATCAGAATTTTTGTAATAAAAATTTAATGTGAAGTATATGATTGACAATATGTTGCTAGTTCTTCTATATCTGGTCTCATTTTTGACTGAGTAACTCTCAGTTTATCCTCAAGATTTATTATTTATGATCACTTACTATTGTTTATATTAGTGATAGTTGAAAATTCTAACTCACATAAATATAACAGAAAATTGCAATAAAATATTTATTGCTGTTTTAGCTATTCTGTTTTGAATTATGAAACTCTCTCATGCTGGAAATCAAGAAATTGTATTTGTGTTTTTTTTACTTTCTGCTGAAAAAATTTGTGAAGCTTTTCTTTCTACAGCTTTAAAATTCACATATATTTTCATAATATTTTAATTTCAAAAAAAATCAAAAGATGTCAGGATAATTGAATAAGTAGGTCTTCAAAGTTTCTTAAACTCCATGATTTAGGATATCTATTATATATTTGATGATGTCAAACTTTGCAATATTACTTTCAGAAAGTATTATGATGGTGTAAAAATTTGATTTTGTGAAAAGTTTATTATTGTACATAATTGTGTAATAATTATTAGAAATCATATATATATTTATTATTCCATATTTATTTTTTACAAAAATGTTTTATTTTTAAATATAAAAGAATATATTCTTCTGAGTAACATTGCCATAGAGATTAACATCATGGGATATACATTTGTCAAGAAATGTTGTCACTCAACAGACTGTTATAATATTTTGAAATATTGTAAAAATTATGAAAAAATGTTAAACTTTTAAAGCATAAATTAATAGATTTACTAGCTATCAAAAATAATTTGCTTAGATTTTTAAAACAAACATCAAACAAAGAAGATTTCATTCATTTTACAAATTGGATTTGCTTCACCTGAAATTTGATGATATGGCAGCACTTTGTTTTGATTAAAATTTAATTTTTTAAATAATTCTGAAAATTGAATGTAATTTTTTAAAATTTATTTAATTTCTAAACAAAAATATCCATCAAATGAGATTAAATTTATTATATTCTGATAAATAATCATGGTTTAATTTTAAAGTGAAAGTTGAAAGTTTAAATCTAGTGAGAACAAAGAAACCTGTCAGGATGTTAGTGAAGTATAAAATGGTTAAATAATTTTGGATATTCATCCCTTAATAATATTCAAAAGAATATCAATGGACATTCTGCATGTTTAATTTTTATTGTTTGATCAAATAAACGGGAAATCACCTCTTTCTCTTTTTCAAGGCAAAGATTGATGTCTGATATATCTTCAACAAAAAAAAATTGAATCACGTCATGTTTATTTATTTGCATCAATGGAAAATATTACAAATTGTTTTCTAAATCATATCCAAATAGTTTGTCATGAATGGTACAAAAAAATTTTTATGTTCAAAAATTTTTGTAAGCATGTCTAAATTATTTTCATTGATCTATTTCATCTATAGACATAACTTTTTCTTAAATGCAGTTCATTTATCTGTTGATGTTAAGATATTTTTGTATTACTCTTGCAAATTTATATTTAAAATATTAAGATATACAAATATATGTTCTATATAATCCAGATTTGCACATCACACTTCATTGCTCAAACAATCTTAAAATATTTGTTTTTGTAATATTCTTTTTTTTCTGCCATACTTGTTTCTTCTTTTAAAAATATACAAAGTTCTTTTCTTAAATAAAACTCTTTTTCTGGAAAGCCAGTGAACTTTAGTATGCAATAATAAGGAATTATATTTAGCTTCCATACTATCACATAATTCTTTTGAATAATTGCAATTCTTCAGGTTTGCTTTTAATACGGTTAACTATTTTTATCATATCATCCTAAACAGTGCTTAATTCTGTGGGAAGATTTTAGCTGCTACTAAAGCTTCTCAGTGAATAATGTAATGTGTGAAACAATATCTGATTTTTTTGTTTTGCAATCATCCAGAAACCTTTCTAATGTCTGACCATTGATGGAGCATGATCTGTACAAATGTTTATACAGGAATTGCATGATAAGTTTGTATTTTTGAAAAAATGTTGATTCAATTAAATATTTCTTTTGCCATTGTTTTTTCTAAAAATTCTTGACAAAATAAAAATTGGTTCATAATTGAATCCTTATTAATGAATTGAACAAATCCTATTAAATGTGCTTTTTGACTAATATATATTGGTTCATGTATTTGGTTAATTAAATTTCTGGTGAACATTTTTGGTTATATTTTCTGACATACCAATGATTCTTCAACTACTAGTATCATTAGAGAGAGGAAAGTTTATTTATTTCAGCTTTTGCTTTTTTGCCAAACATATATTTCACCATTATATGACTAGCAGGACCAATTAACATTTCTGCAATTTAATGTGGTTTCATCCATTGTGCAATAAGTTAGGCTATCTCATAGCAGGCAATTAGTGCTTTATCAAATACCCATATTGCCTTTTTGGAATTTGGAATTTTTTGAATTTGTTTGGCACTATTGGTCATTAATCTCTTAAAATATTTTTGGTCTTTTGACACCAAATTTGAGAAACCTTTTTGCAAAGATCCTTTTAGTTTGTTAAGAACCATTGAACTGTTTGTTTTTGTATTTCCAAATGCAATACATAAAAGAAATAGGGAATTTTTGTCCCTGTTCTTGTAAAACTGAAATTTAAGTAATCTTCAGTATATTTTCTTGTACTAATTTTTGTCCTTTTTGCCCGAATGCCATCCATTCTGGTACCACTTATATTATTAGCCTTGTCAATTAATATAGTAATTATATATTCTACAGAACTGCTAATAGTATTGCCATCATCTTTAGTTCTGTTTGCTGTAACACACTTTGTTATATCTAATTTTGGACAAGCTAAAAATTTATTTTAAATTGCTTTAAATAAAAATTATTTATTATTTCTAATTAAAAAATGATTGACATTTTATAAGAACCAAATTTCCATATTTATCTATTTGATAATCTAGACTGATTTTGTGGCACACTTGAAGATTTCCATGGTACACTAATATGCCATGTCACACTCTTTTAGAAACATTGATCTATTGTATTCCAAGATAAAGGTGTATTTTTCTAATCTTGCATAGGCGCATATAACTAGAGTTTAAATCTATAAGTCCGTAATACTTTGAATCTATTGAACATTTTAAAATATTATAGATAAATGGATTTATGCAACCTGATCATAATAACTGACAAAAACCTATAAACTGTTTTCAGGATCAGGTTGGCACTAATATTAATTTTCAATTGACTGTATATGTTTATATATATATATATGACTTTAGATTATATGTTTATATATATATATATGACTTTAGATTATACTTTACCAGGTTTTGCACTTTAGGAATTCCATATTAAAATGCTTCTGCTATTTTTAGAACTATACTATTATTAAAGAAAATTTGTTATTGAAAGTAAATCGAAAGAGTTATCACCTTTTAAATTAAGCTATTTCACATTATGCTAAATTTAATATTAATCTATATATAAATCAGCATTTATTTTTTATAGCGTCTGTATACAATTGTAATCACATTCATATCGGCTTAAACCAAATTGTGCAAACGCTTTTTACGAGTGTTAAATAATAAATGAATACCCTCTGACCCATACAAGATATAGAATTTATGCAGCAATAAAAGGAATCCTCTTATTACTACGACTCAAATATTTATATATGAGCAAATCTGAAGTACTGGCACAGAAGGTGTGACTATAGAACAATCACTTTGAATTACTATATATAACTTATGAATGAATGATGCCGATGAAATTTACTAGAATTTACTGAACGTCATTCCAACTGAAATTAATCATATATATAAATCAGCATTTATTTTTTATAGCATCTGTATACAATTGTAATCACATTCATATCGGCTTAAACCAAATTGTGCAAACGCTTTTTACGAGTGTTAAATAATAAATGAATATCCTCTGACCCATACAAGATATAGAATTTATGCAGCAATAAAAGGAATCCTCTTATTACTACGACTCAAATATTTATATATGAGCAAATCTGAAGTACTGGCACAGAAGGTGTGACTATAGAACAGTCACTTTGAATTACTATATATAACTTATGAATGAATGACGCCGATGAAATTTACTAGAATTTACTGAACGTCATTCCAACTGAAATTAATCATATATATAAATCAGCATTTATTTTTTATAGCGTCTGTATACAATTGTAATCACATTCATATCGGCTTAAACCAAATTGTGCAAACGCTTTTTACGAGTGTTAAATAATAAATGAATACCCTCTGACCCATACAAGATATAGAATTTATGCAGCAATAAAAGGAATCCTCTTATTACTACGACTCAAATATTTCACACCTTCTGTGCCAGTACTTCAGATTTGCTCATATATAAATATTTGAGTCATAGTAATAAGAGGATTCCTTTTATTGCTGCATAAATTCTATATCTTGTATGGGTCAGAAGGTATTCATTTATTATTTAACACTCGTAAAAAGCGTTTGCACAATTTGGTTTAAGCTGATATGAATGTGATTAATCTATATAATAAATGACAAATATAAAATACTTGTGTTTGTATTTATACATATATGACAAACTATTTTATCTAAGGTAAATATGTAAAAATTACATAAGAACTATAATTCAGGAAAGATTGTCTAATTTGTTATTATTTTCTATCAAACCCAAGTTAAACTTTAAATTAGGATGGTATAATTAATGATTTTGCAAACCTAAAGTCAAAAAAAAAGTAAATTTTTTAAAATAGTTATACTTCTCTGTAGGTTTTAGTTAACAAACAATCAAAACTTTATTAATACTTAACCTCATCTCATTACTTTTACCAGCACCTGAAAAAATTTTACTATATAATTTTATTCAAATAGATTTCTGTCAATTCTAAATAATGCATGAAATAGCGGGAAAATATTATCTGTTTAAACTTTTTTTGCTTTAAACCATAAACATTAGGGCAATCATTGATTATACTTAATAGGGTATAAGATTTAAAATTTTAATTTTTTAACTTTAGTCTTAATTTTTTACGGTATAAGAAGATGTGAGATATAGAGTACTTGATGCAAGCTTTTTCCATTTTTAATTTTTATTATTTTCACAAGCCCAGAAACTTTTTTCTAGTTAAATATTGAGATCATGCCGAAAACAATTGACAAAAGGCGACAGACAATAGAAATTGTCAACTCAATTTTTAGATAAAAATAAAAAGTCATGTGGTAGCTAGGTACAGAGTGTAACTATTTTGTGCATCAGATATGTGGAATATAATTTTAAAAAAATAATCAATATTATTGACAACAAAATTTGAAGGTTGGAGAATAGAAAAAGATCAAGACTGGAGAAAAGAACAGAGGTGTCAAAACAGTGGTTGAAATTTTAAAAATTTGATACAATCATTGAAAGAAGGTGCTATGATTATGTTAGAAGGTGATGTATGATTGGAAAGCAGAGAGAACAGAATATGGGAAAACCAAAAAAATAATACAATAAAGTTCTGATGAATAGCATAAAATGGATTTTCTGTTAGAGAAAAATGCTATGCTTAGAGATGTATGGAAGAAAAATTATAAAAACATTTTGGTTGAGGATACTCTCAGCAGTAAGGAATTTTGACAAAGAAGATCAATCCTGAGTACAAAATATATTGATATATTAATGAAGTTGTATTTTTTTTAATTATGTAATAAATTCTGTTTTTAAAAATAGACTTTTTTATTATTTTTTCTGAGCTTTTATTTGTTAGTCATAAATACTGTATACTGAACAATGTCTAAAAAATACAGTGTTTCAATATTTTTCCTGCTTAAACCAAGTCTAGCAATGCTAAGTATCCATTCTCTTAATCGAGTAATGTTAGATGCATCGTGACATGCATGCATTGAATATTTATTTCCAGAACTTATTAAACTTTTTTCATCAAGAAATTTTACATTTTGTATACACAGTATGTTATTTTTACCTTTTTAAGTTAATTATTGGTTGTTAAAAAAAATTATTTAAATAGATCTGTATTTGAAGAGCTGCTTCAGTTGATTTTTTTCTTATTTGTTATGATTTGTTTCTAACTTCAATAGAGACTTTATATCATTATTTTACTAAATAAAATTCTGATATTTCTTTTAACTCTAACTAAGTCATGGAAAAGAGTTTCAACTTTTCATAACTACTATACTTTATTATTTTAGTAGAACTTGTAATTTATTCAAATAACATCTTTACATACAGAAAAATAAATAAACATAGTATAGCAAATATACTTACACACACATACATTTTTTTTTTAAAAAAATTAAAATAGAATTTAGTAAACACCTGCAAAATTGATATGCGCACTATGTTTTTTTTTTGTCATTTTTAATTTATTCAACTGCTTTATTTAATTTTTTATGGGTTTTCATTTTTGTCCTAAAAAATAGCAACTGAAAACTTTAATCACTAACTTTTTAACAATCATTGTAGCTGATTGACCTGTTTTTATAAATATTAATAAAAAAAATTAAATCGTATTGTATTGAAAAAATTAATTGGTAAATGTTAAAAAACATTATTACCCCCACCCCAAAGAAATATAAAAAAAAATATTAAACTATTTTTTTTTTTCAAATGCAATATAAAAATACTGTAGTAATATAAATAAGTGCTTAGTATATAACATATCCTATAAATATATATATCCAGTCATTAAAATTAATAATTATAGCTATTATTTAAGCTTTATATTTAATATTAAAGTTATTATATGGATGCTTTAAACACATAAAAAATTAATGATAATATGTTAGGAGGTAGATATTGTTGAATTATTTTTGCATGATCTTTTAATTTGGACAAATTGTTAATTTTGGGAATGCCAAGAAACTAACCTTGCTGAATTAATCATATAGTATTCTTAAATTCTAGTTTTGCATATTTTAGCTAATGATTTTGTTTATTTTACTGCATTATTATTTTATTTTATTTTTGATTATTTGTTTTTTTTTAATTTCTTAATAACTAATAATAAATATTTAAAATAACAAGTACAATAATTTAATTGTAATGTAAAATTCTGTGCAAATATACAAGAAACTAGAAAAACTTTATATAAAAGTAAAAAACACCCGGGTTACTTTGTCATTATTTAGTAGTAAATATATGTTGTACTATTTCTGTCATCTAACATTAAATATTGAATGTCTTTAAAGAAATTTAAACTTTAATTCTTTTCAAATACATTGCCTTTGGCTACTTAGAAACATCATTTTAAATTCATTATTCATGGATATAAACATCTGCATTTCATTCCCATGCTAGTACTATCATTGTGGGTCAGCCCAGCAACATTTAAAGAAGAAAGGAGAATAATACCACTCAAAACATTGAGTTATATACTGATATGTGTGCTATTACTAACAGTTGAATATATTTAGAAAGTTTAAGTTAAGATTGAATTTTTCTAAAGACATTCTATATTTAAACAAACTAGTCAATAAATAATTAAAATTACCCCAAATCCAAAACCCAACCAGACTAGCCAAGAAAAGAAAAGAAAAAATGTAACCAATGGTTTCATTGCTACAAGCAGACTTCTCAAGTGAAAGAACTACAAAACATTACCATATTTATATTAAGCATTACCCACAAATCCATTTATTTCCCATCCACCCTTAATATTAAAAGAATTTTTAAATAAGTTAATTCTTGCTTCAAAATAATGCATTTTTAATAATAAAGATTCTTTAATTCTTCTTTTTATTTCATTTCTCTCAAAGACATCCTTAGCTTCATCAAAATTAATAGTGTAGCCTATATCTTTTTTATGGACATACTAAGCAGAACTAGGATATTTATTTCTAACCCTACTTTTGTGTACATTTATTCTTTTATTTATGCTCAAACTACTCTGATCTATATAAACCTTTTTACAAAACAAGGGATAATATATACTACACCAGGAATAATTTATTAAATACAAAGGAAATTTTTGATAGGAAAACTATTCCTGATGTAGAGTACATTATCCCTTGGTTTTTGTAAGAAGATTTATATAGGTCAAAATAGTTTGAGCTTAAATGAAAGAATAAAGGTACATAAAAGCAGGGTTAGAAATAAATATCTTAGTTCTGCTTTATATGTCCATGAAGAAGATACATGCCACACTATTAATTTTGATAAAGCTAAGATTATCTTTTTTTAGAAAAATAAAAAGAATTAAAGAATCTTTATTATAGAAAATGTATTATTCTGAAACAATTAACTAATTTAAAAGTTCTTTTAATATTAAGGATGAATGGAAAGTAAATGGATTTGTGGGCAATGTTTAATATAAATATGTTGTTGTTTTGTAGTTTTTTACACTTGAGAAGTCTGCTTGTTGCAGTGAAACCATTGTTTGTGTTTTTGATTTTATTTTCTTGGCTAGTCTGGTTAAGTTTTGGATTTGGGATAATTTTAATTATTTTATATTTAATATTATATGATGGAAATAGCCCCAAATATTACAGTATATTATTTTTTAAATAACTAAATGATGATAATGTCTGTCTGAAAGTTTGTGATGATAGCATTTTAGTAATAAATACAAATTTTACAATAAAAAAAATATGAAATTTTATTTATTTGTGATATAAACTTTAAAAATTTATATTTTATTTTAAAAAGTTTTTCTTATGATTATGCTCCTTGAAAACCACTCATTTGCCCAATATGATTAATTTGATAAAATCTGATTATGATTATAAATATCCAGCTGACTAACTGACTTTTCTTGGGGGGGGGGGGGGTCTCAGTGAGTAATGGTACACATTTATCAATATCTGGATAAGCTTATGATTATAAATAAGTTTTCTTTTTTTCACTAAAATGGATTTTTAATCTCATTTACTTTTGATATTTTTTTCTTTTTTTTTAAACGCATTAAAATTTGATTATTTTTTTTGTTAATGTTTTTAACATATCAAATTATATGCATAAAAACATCACAATGAAATATATATATACTTTTAAGTTAAAAATTTAATTATTGTACAGTTATAATGTTTAAAATATAAATTGCTCAATGCTTTATATACATGCAGAAGTTAAATAGAATAATGGAATTATCTATTATATTAGTGCTGTATCAATACAGCAGGAACAAAAATATATATCAGCGCTTTTTTTTTTTTAATTTTACAGATATAACCTTAAGAATATGATAAAGAGCATCTGTTAAAAACTTGATGGTTGCTTTGTAAATATATGACTTTATCTGCATTTATAAGACGTATATTTTTGGAGACTCTTGAGTTGAAATATCAGTAAGCAATCCTTCTCTATCCATTAACGTTTAAAGATTGTCATTCTCAAGGAAAATTATTGCATTTATTAAATTTGGATTAAATAAAATTCACTAAAATCAACTTACTGAGAGAGATAAATGAACATTACAAAGTATTATAACCAAAAACAAAATCTACAATAAAACAAATTTTTATTTAGACATTCCATACTTCTAGGTAAAATAATCCTCAAAAAAATTTTTCTTGAAAAAAAGCCTTCCGTTTTCTGAAATATATCTTGCCATTAATCCTAACTCTAACCTTTAATTTTTTGAGGGTTTTTTTTTCTGGCATCACTTTCACTTTCTACTAAAATAAATTATTAAAATATGAAAAATCATCATTATTTGCTAATATTTCTTAAATGGAAGCAGTAGCAATACAAATATATGAACTGGACAATGGATAACTGAAAGTACATTATATAGAAGTATAAATATTTGATTACATTTTCTCCAACCATTTTATTTTTTCATGATTAAAAAACTAAACTAGTTTTTCTATGTGTAAAGTAGGTAAGGGAACTATCATTATTGAAGAGAAATATCATGACATTCTTTTGTTTTCAAACTATATTATCAAGATTATTATGATTTATTCGTGTATGTGTATATATATATATATTGTGTGTTAAATAGTTTAATATTGAGTTTATAAACATGAGAATAATAATAAATCTTCTATGATACACCCAATGATAAGA
Source organism: Epiperipatus broadwayi (assembly GCA_028023455.1). Classification (NCBI taxonomy): domain Eukaryota; kingdom Metazoa; phylum Onychophora; class Udeonychophora; order Euonychophora; family Peripatidae; genus Epiperipatus; species Epiperipatus broadwayi. The sequence goes on along the minus strand of JAQFVV010006602.1, from coordinate 78,947 downwards.
TTTAAATATCTATAATCCAGTCTTAAACAAGTGAGAGATAAATATTTTGCATCAATCTCTCAAAATCATCACACTTTTTTTCTATAATAATGGTTTATTAATACTTCTTTATATACTATTTAAATGGTTCGTAAATATAATTATTAATACAAATAGTTATCTTACATTATATTGATAATGGTACCATAAATGCTTCTGCATTTTGCCTAATCTATACACATTTTCTTTTCTGTGATTAATTGGAACTGGAAAATAATCAATAGTAGTAAATGAACTTACAATATAAACCTAATTATCATAGAATGATAAAAATTAGTTTTAAGATGGAAGTAAAATAATATAAAACTAGCTATTTTTATCTGATAATACTTTATGTAAATTCTACAAATTTTAAATAATACATTTAATATAAACATGAGAACTATATATTTAACAGATTAAAAACTTACAAATGATTTAATTTCTTCAATAGTATTATATCAACACTTGTACATATTATTTTCTTTATTTATTAGTTTTTTGAAAGCAAAATGGGTGATAACTTTCTGTTCTCTTGTTTTATCAATTGTATAAGATATGTTGCATGTATTTATAATAATAGTAAAGTAATTTAAATGAGTTGTTTCATTACGATTTTTAGATAATTTTTAAAAAAGGATAGACAAAAAATGGATATCAGTATGATCAATTGAGAGGGGATTATTGTGATTTTTAATATTCTATTTAATAAATTGTATGTTTAAAGAATAAAAAAATATTTTTTTATATTTTGTTCATAAAACAAATTCTTTTTGAAATTCCTCTTCAAATATCAAGATGGGAAAAAAACTTAAAAGCAAAGTTTGTTTTTTAGATCATTACATGGAATCATAAAAAAAAATTTAAAATTTTATTTACAACATTTTCAGCAAGTAGCATTTACTAAAAAAAACCTAACTAGTTTATATTCATTGAATACATGTTAAGTTCACTTTTTAAAGGCAGATTAGTTGAAATAAAGAGCAGACTACTATCATCAAATGATAACATTTTATTAAACCACTAAACATCTCTTGATCACTATTCTATGCTTACAAAAGCTGTTAAAACAAAGACAGAATTCTCCATTCAGTAGTGCCACCCAGTGCAAGCCAGAGTAATCTTCTTGCATCCAATGACTTATCTGATTTGCATTGGGTGGCACTACTATATAGAAAGTTTTGCATCTGTTTTAACAGCTTGTGTACGCATAGGGAATAGTGATCATGTGATGTTTCATGGCTTAATACTAATCCTGCCAAATATGATGATGGTGGCTATGATTATTAAAGAACTAAAACACTAAAATGTATAGATGCTGAACTGCATTTTGATCTATATGACTATACAAGCAAATGAGCTTGAATTGAGAACATTATTGTGGTGTCATTTTAGATTCATAGCTATATAGTTAACTAAAAAGTAAAAGGGGCTGCTGAAGGATTGGATTAGATCCAAATATCTATGTGCTTGAGGTTACATAAGATTAATTATTTATTTTATTATTTAGTTAAACTTTTTGCCTAAATCTGCTTTAACTATTTATGAGTCTTGTTTTCAAAGTATATTGTCTTATAATATTTCTATTTGGGATGGTTGGACTGCTTACACTTTGTCATTATGGGTATTATTTTTGGAAAGTGTAAACCAACTTTAGTTCAAAATATTTATGGTATTGGTTTGTGTTTTATCTGTTGTTAATCTTTATAAATATAGGGTAATTATTAATATATTTTATTGTCATTCTTTTTTATGTGCAAGAATTTTTAAAATAAATATTCAATTAGTTAAAAACTTTAAATTGACATTGCCTGCTTTTAATTTGGAAGGTAGTTGTAGGCATTTTAATTATAATGGTATTACATTGTTTAATTCTTTTGTCTCTGTTCATTTATTAGATATTGACAATGTATCACTTGCTATATTTAAAAAAAATTGCAATTTTGGTTATATTATATGTATTTATTTAGATTAATATTTTGTAATTTATTATATTTTTTTATATTGTGCCGTTGTAATTAAATATAAATTATTATTATTATTATTATTATTATTATTATTATTATTATTTTGCATATATATATATATATAATATTACAAATCGATGTCTGTATTTCTTCAAAATAATATACGTAAATTTATAAATAAATATTATAAAAAATATATGTATAACCGTCATATATATATATCCTCACACAAGTATTTTCTTGTTTGGAGTTATATTAATTTTGATTGTTTATATATTATTGTAATAAATAAATTATTATTATTATTATTATTATTATTATTATTATTATTATTATTATTATTATTATTGTTGTTGTTATTATTATTATTACATTTCAAAGATAAACTTTATTTGTCTTAGAAAGTTACAAGAATTTTACATAGCTTAGATTGCTGTGTTTACATGGGCAATCTGTAATTGTAGGTTTACATATATAAAAATTGATTTATGGGTTTACACAGGATTGCAGGAATTTTTACATACTATGGATTAGTTACAAGGGTTTTACATAGTGGTTATTTGGGTAATCTGTAGTTGAAGGTTTATGTATGTACAAGTTGATTTATTTATTAAAATAAGATTACAAGAATTTTTATATGCTGTGGATTAGTTACAACGGTTTTACATAGCTTGGATTGCGATAGTTACATGGGCAATCTGTAGGTGTAATTTTACATATATAAAAGTTATTTCATTGATTTACATAAGATTACATAAATTTTACAAGTTCTAGATGCAAAGCAAAACCAGTTTTAATTTCATGTGGTTGAGTTGTCTGGATAACATAGGTAAGGAACTACAATTTTGATGGTAGTGTGGCAATTGCCTGTGTCCACACTGATATAAGATCAATTAAGCTATTTTTTTTATTTTAGGGTGCTGGATCATCTTTGGGTTACCAGGTTTTCCTCTTGGTTTTATTAGCAATGTGGGAAAGGAACGGTGGTAGTGTGGATGGAATATACGGCAGAATTGCTTTCATAATTGATTCAGCCTCACTATGCCTGGTTTCTGGTGCATTTGAATAGATAAATGTTCCAGAGGGAGTGAGGGTGACAGCTATGTTAAAATTGGTTGTGATTGTTAAGTTGGAGTTTATGGTAGGTTAGTTAGATTCTGGGTTTATCTGTGTATTAACTTTTTGAGCACCTGTTATGTTATTGGACAAGTGAGGTAAAAAAGTCAACTTTTAATTGACCAAGACACAAACTCAACTGTCAAAATATATTAATCTTTTAGTTAATATTCACTTTAGATTCATTTGTAAAAAGTATATTAATAATTTGTCAGGTTATGAAAGTGAACGAAAGTTCTTTCAAAAATAAATTTCTATTTATTTATTATAAAATATTCAATTTCAGCACATTTAAAAGCAAACATTAGGAACAAATTAAAAAGAGTTGCTGACATAAATTTTTTGTTTTCAGTTTTACGTTATGGAAAAGTAAATATTTTTTTTGCTAAAATCTTAAATATTTTTTTTAAATAATTGTATTTTTAGCATTATTTTACTAAAATAATTATAATTGGTCAGAAAATACTTTTATAATGATCTAGAACATTTGTTTATCATTTTTGAATTGAAAATCTTGGCATTTTTCTTTGATTATGCGGTTTCTTTGTCCTTGCCAGCCAATCAGACTGTCTTTGAAGGTTAAAAGCCAATCACCGACAAGTTTTTTTCTTTGATAAGCTTTACCATCAGTTTTATTGATTTCTTACTTGTAAAATAATTCAAGAGAGGGCAGCATCTTTGAACTTTTAAAAACTTAGCTAATGAGTCTATAATGTCTATCGTAGCATTAAAAATAACAGAATTAGAGTGACGTCAATCATCCATGAAACCTTTTATAAGCATCAGGCTAAAGATTAAAGATAGAGACTGAGTAAAGCTTTTGATAAAGTTTAAGTATGAGATCCATGAGTAGAGGGTCCTGATTTCCAGGGAGGTCTGCTTGTATAATTATGTTAAAACTGGTTGCTATTGTTAAATTGGAGTTTGTCATAGGTTGGTCAAACTCTGGGTCAGGCTGTGTAGTTTTTTTCATGCTAACCTAATATTTTGACTTTTGTATAAGTATAAACAGCCAGATCTGGTTAACTTGGTTGTAAGCAAGTGAATTAATTGCTGGGAACATGAAATCAAATTTTTATTACTAAGCAAAGATCAAAGTTTGCTACAATAATATTAAAAATAAGTGTATGCTTGACTAACCTTTGGACTTTGAAACTCTATACTGGTATTATTACTGACAGACACTGGTCATCAAATGTTTTTTTAATTATCATTAGGTAACTTCATTTTAATTGGAAATTTGGATAAAAATTGTAACAAAATTTGGAAGTTAACCACCAATTTAAGCAAGATCTAGTTTTCCATGCTCCAAAAGTATTCAAAACCTAAACCTGACAAGGTAAAAACCATATTCCGATATATCCCTTTTTCAATTTTCAATAAGTTGATAATAAATTTAAATATTGTTACATTTTTAATTAAAAATTTCTATTAAAATCAAGTTACCCAATGATAATTTTAGAATACAATATGGAGACAAAGCCATCACATGACCAGATGCTTCCTGCCAATATTACCAGATCAGAGTTTCAAAATCCAAAGTTCAGTAAAACATAGGCTTATTTTTAGTTTTATTGTAACAAATTCCAATCTTAGTTGAAATAAAAAATTCCAATTACAAATTTCCCATCAAGCAATTCACTTGCTCATAATCAAGTTAAGAAGCTCTGATTTTTATGCTTAAAATGAATTCAAAATCTTAGTCTAATGCAAGATAATAATATACCTTTAATCAATTTTTTATTATTATTATTATGATGATGATGATTATTATTATTATTATTATTATTATTATTATTATTATTATTATTATTATTATTATTATTATTATTCTCTTATTTTTCTTTTTCACTTTCTTTGCATATCTTTATATATTCATATATATATTGCTTATATTACTTCTCTCATATATACTTCAATGCAAACAAATTTTCTTAAAAAACTTCTTTATTTTCCTTACAGTTTTGACTGTCCAGCAATCTTCATCAGAGATTTATCAGACCTGATGAAGACTGCTGACAGTCAAAACTGTAAGGAAAATAAAGAAGTTTTTAAAAAATTTGTTTGCATTGAAGTGTATATGAAAGAAGTATTATAAGCAATATATTATTATTATTATTATTATTATTATTATTATTATTATTATTATTATTATTATTATTATTATTATTATTATTATTATTATTATTATTATTATTATTATTATTATTATTATTATTATTATTATTATTATTATTATTATTATTATTATTATTATTATTATTGTTGTTGTTGTTGTTGTTGTTGTTATTATTATTATTATTATTACTATTGTTTCAAAAGCCACTTTATTAACTTAAAGAAAATTTATATTATCTGCATTTGTTATACATGTGATTCATTGAATTATTTGATAATATTACATATATTAATTTATGGGGTTACTGAAGCATAACGCAGAAAACACAAAAATAACAATATCGAATCTGCATCTTATGACTAAATAATTTCTTATTTTGCAATGTTACTATTATTAAACATAAAATGTTTAATGTTGGTTTATTAACAAAAATACGTGGATATCATCGCTAATCATATTATTATACTTAATATCTCTTACTTAATATAATTTTAATATGGAATAGTTGTTATTATTGATGTATTTCTTAATCATTAAAACAACTACAAAATATACCTATGCTTATCTTGTAATGTTTTATTTTACTACATTATACATTTTGAAAAATATGCAATACTTATATTATTTTAAAACATTTGAAGTTATTTAAAATTCCAGAGCAACTTCACTTTATTTACATTCACTTATGAAATTTATTTTATTTTTAAAATGAATATAGAACATATTCTATGATTCTTTATCATTTAATTTCACTTGACTTTTTTTAAATTCCATTTTGCATTAACTCTATTCATCCTTATAAATAAATGAACCTATCTTATTCATCCAATAACAGTCCTTAAATTCTAAATTATTTATCATTTCCTTTTAAAAATACGACACTGTGCGATGTAATTGCTTTGGAAAATCATGATAGCAAATAGATGTGTAGGCATAGGGAAGAAACTAGAGTCTTACTCAATAGTACATATTAGATAAACATCATGGCACAATGTATCAATAAAATAGATGCATGACCCATATGTCTAATGACCTCCATTACTAACAATGATGTCAAAGCTATTACTTCAGCTTTCTAGAACATAAGAATTCAATATAAAATAGACACTTCCCACAAATAAAATATACCAGCTACAGGGCTTTGTTAACTGTACCTGTATACTTAATAAGATTATATAATTTTATTTCTTTTCCTATAATAAACCTACATCTCATTGGGTTCATGTTTTTAAAATTACTATCAAGTCACTATCTTATAAAATTTTCCTATAGATTTATCAAATCTACACTGACAAATGAGACTAACTAACATAGTCAAAATAACAAATAAAATTCAATCGTAATCTTAACGATCTCAACTAATCTACAATAAAATGGTTACTTTACTTTTCTATCCAATATTCTTGAACAAAATACAAAATAATCATTACCCATACTTTAAATATCTAAAAAATATTAAAGTCCTTTGTAAAAGAATCATATAATTATTCATCATCATGTTACATTATACTAGTAATATGAAATTAAACTATGCATATCCTTAGAATAAATAAATTCTAATCTTATAATTTTAATGTGTTGCATAAATGTGTTCACATATAATTCAACATTTATACTTCAACATTATATATTTCATTGATAATCTGCAAAAGAAAAATACATCATAAAATATCAATGTCTACAACTATTACCTAAGTGATACCAACTTGTCTATCACTTATGATATCTTTTTGCCCACCAATTAAAGTAAACATTGCATAATATAATACATTCATACTGTCACACTTAACAATATTAACTTATTTAAAATTATCAAACTATTTATTATAAAACTATAATATCATTAGTAACTAAATTAATATTTATGTACCTATTCTACTAATTAAATAATATTACACTTAAAACTAAAGTTAATAAAAAAAAATCAAGACATAATTATGTATATCTTCTATATTGAGACGAATGTTCTTTACAAAATAAAATGTTTTATTTTCCTCGAGTTTTTTTTTTTTTTTTAAATTTCTCTTAAGGAGCAATTAAAATTCCCGCCCTTTGTTGCTAAATTCTCTTGTTCTAGTGCTTGACAACAAAACAATAGCACAAAACTTCCCCAAAGTTGAAGCATGCCCAGTACTCCTTCCAACATGAACAAAGTTTAAAATAAATGATAAAAAAAATAAAAGGCGACATCTAAAAAATCTAGGAAAATTAATAAAAATAACCACTGATCTGTTCTGGAAAAGTTTATAGAATAATAGTTCATAGTTTCTATTATCCAGAACAATGGTTATTAAAATAATAACTAAGCTATAATATTGAAAAATAATATTTTGAAGCTTCTTTTCCTTAGGATCCTGTATCATCTTGGTAATGCATTAATCACAGCAACTTGACTTCGGACATCCGGATAAGACTTTTGCACAATTTTTTTTTAAATATTTCCATAGATTCAATAATTTCTTGTACTCATAAATTCATCATATTTCAGGTTTATTTGTCAGGATAATTTATCATTTATTATCCAAGTATATTTATTTTCATTATTATACAAATTATCGTTTTTTTAATAAATTATTGCAATGTGTATGATCTTATAAAATTTTAGATTTATTACATACGCTCGAGAATACTTTCATTTAGCTATTATTTCTGACAGTTTTTTCTTTAAAAATTATTCATAATGTTTTTCTACAAAAAGATAAAACATTTTACCTCCATAGCTTTATTTTTCACATAAAATTTATTACGAGTTTGTCATATTATTTATCAGTTTTGGATACGACTATCTCAATACTAGAAAATGCATTATTAACTTTAACTTACGAGTAGCTATCCTGTTAAGCTCTCTGCATAATGTCCAATATACATCCATATATAATGAAAGAGTTCTCCTTGATAAAACTATCAATATCATATTAATAATTATAGATTTTACTTTTAAAATCCTTTTAGATAGGTAAGTATTACTCTATAAATTCATCAATACTCCTTCAACACTTTAAGCAAATAACTTTATTTATATATTTTACAGTTTCGACTGTACTAGCAGTCTTCATCAGAACTACAACATAAAAAATTAGACAAATATTATATCAATACAACCAAAATTATTATTCTTCATATTTCCATATAAAAGTAAAATAAAACAAAATAATATAAAGCAAAAACAACTCAATCCAAACCCTTTCAACCAAAATCCTCCCGAAACTGTAAAATATATAAATAAAGTTATTTGCTTAAAGTGTTGAAGGAGTATTGATGAATTTATAGTGCAATATAAAAAGAAGCAAAATATAAAGGGAGAAAGAAGAAATGGATAAGTATTACTCATTGATATTTTCATATATTAATGTGAAATTGAATTAAGCTTTGATGAAAAAATCTGGTAAAGGAATTTAGCTTTTAGCAACGCATCCTTTAGATAAACTTATTGTAATTTATTTATAGTACACTCTCTTTGAATGCTTAAAATTGGTATCCTTATCAGTTACAAAAATAATTATAAGAGAGCTATTAAAGCACTATATTTATTAATAAAACAAAAAAATTTAAAAACACGAAGTTTTAGAAATTTATCCTACTATACACACACACTGAACTAGCTGTGCACCAGTATTTATACCCTAAAATTTACATCATTTTATTGGTGCATTACACTTTTCACCTGATACTTACTTTGCAAATTACTTCAGTATCACGCAATTAAATTTTTTAAAAATAAAATAGGGCTCATTTTATTTAAAATATTACTTAAGATATTAATTTTAAATCTTTATTAAAAATGACTAAACATTTTAAAATGACTTTTAGAAAACAATATTTATCAATTTTATTCCACCTCTTTATTTTTAATTCATCTATTTTTTTAAAATAAAATATTTAATTTTTATTAACTACATCCATTTTATAAAACTATTTAAACATTTTATAATGACTGATTTAATATTTGGTCTTATGATAGATAAATAATATATTCAATTCTATAGTGTTATTTTTAAAATAATTTTTGAAACTTTATTAACACAAATACTAGTAGGCACATGTGTATGACTGTATTCAGGTCACATGACTTACAACTGAGACAGACTGTATCAAAATTCTGTCTGAAAAATATAATACAATAATAAAATTTACAATAATAATTTTGAAAACATAGAATTAAATATAATTTTTCCTACCACAAAGATTATTTTTAAAACATATAATATTAAATATAATTATTAGATATAATTTATACTTTAAAATATAGTATTTATTTAATTACAAGTTTTAACTATTAAAATTCAACTTTTAAAATATATTCTAAACATTTATTGCTACATAGCCAAAAGTCTAGGGTTAGTGTGATTATCCAAGAAGAGCTTGGAGTTCCATAAATTGTGGGAGCTAAGTGCTTCATATAACAATGCCATTGAGAAATGATACAATGAACAATAGTTATCAGCAGAAGATAGAATAATGGAATGATCAGAAAAATAATTAGCAGAATGAGATGTAAGTCACTGGAAATGATGTCATTGAATTTTCAATTGATGTTATTTAGCGTTCAGCCTCCATAATGGGACAAGAGTTCATCTTTGTTTTGGTTTGTTAAATATATGCTTTTTTAATCATTAAGAATGGGTTTTATGAATCTTGAATTAGGCTTTCCAGTTAGGATTTCCATGTTAGTTTTGATGATATTGGCATCAGTTTTTCTTTGTACATGAACAGAATTTGCTAATGACATGATTTTCACACCAGTTTTTTTTTGTGCATATGATATATTTCCAGCCATTTTTTATTTCTTTTTAATGATTTCTAAAATTAGCTAATAACTTTTGTAAAGAAATAGAGGATCATTAAAAACTAGTCAACATTTAGACAATCCCAATATCAATAATAATCAACCAATTTCCAAACTGTTGTCAAGGCAATCTTTTTAACAATAAGGATGGAATCCAACCTTATTAATTGTCTAATATAAGTAAAGACAATAAAGATTGCAACTTGCCTTGACAATAGTTTGAAAATTGTTAATTGTTGTTGGTATAGGAATTGTCTAAGCTTTGACTCGTTTTTAATAATTACTTATAAACCCATTTGGCCTTGAGCATTATTACATTATATATATATATATATATATATATATATATATATATATATATATATATATATGATAGGTATTTTTTCTTTCTCTTTTGAGAGATGCAGAACTTATCTTTAACAATGTTGGTTTGATTGAAGTTTTTGAGGATTAAAGATGAAACACTTTTGCTGCCATGCAGTCAAGATATTGTTTGATGAAGGGATATTATTCTTAGTAACTCTCTTTGATTGCTTTTTAATGATTGTTATAATCAATTACTAATAAGTTTTGTAGGAATATACAGTAAAAGATAAATATATATATATATATATATATATATATATCTTTTGCTGTATATTCACACAATTAATAGCAAGAATGGAAATATATATATATATATAGGTTTTCTGTTCTGATTGTGATTTTTATTTTTATTATTGTCATCATTATATTGATATTTATATATGAATAAAGTCTTGAGTATAATTGTGATTGCTTAAGTTACTATTATGATAATAAATCTACACAAGCAGTTGTTATTGTTTGATGTGAACAAAAGTGAATATCCATATGTGTTGTTTTTAATATGTAGTTGGCAATTGGGTAATAAGGTAAAGTATGCTGGATATAATGTTGTTGTAAGAGTAATGGCCTGCTTAAAAGTTGGTACATTATGACTGGTTAACTTTTATATAGATAGGTTGATATCTTTGCAGTTAACAGGTAATGTGTAGAAGTTGGATTGCTGAAGGCAACCAAGGCAGTTGAGAGGATTGATGCTTCTGAGATGATAGTGATAAACTAGGCTTTTGCTGGTGAGATGAATCTTGTCTTGCAAAGCAGCAGATAGTGATTGTTTATAGATTTAATTGCTGCTTTACTGAAAAAATATGTGGAGGTATTATTTTTATGTCTTGGAATGTGGAATGATGTCTTCTGGTGTTGTTGTGTTGTACAGGTGCACCAGAAAACAAACAGGATAAAAGTTGTTGAACATACTGTGGGACAATGTGACTTTTGATAATCCTGTATATATTTTTGAATATAAATACCAAGCCATATATATGTATCTAACATGATCCTCTGGGTATTATTGAAGGATTGACAAAGGTATTTCTGGGGTTTTTTTCTGCTATGTGGCACAGTTCTAGAAGAAGATTGATGCTTTAGTGTAAATTACAGTGGGATAGAAAATAGGATGTTAGCAGGGCATGAAAGTTAAGTTGTAGTAAGGAGCTAAAAAATTTTTGGCTCCAATGACCATTTTTTTAAACTATGGAAGAGTCAATGGTTATTGATACCTAGCATGAGAGGAGTGTGATTAGTTAGGACATTTAGATATGGAGATTATTATGAGTAAACATTACAATACAGGGAACTGATTAGTAATTGATTTGATTAAGTTGATTGTTTTCTGAGTATAAAATATCCAGATATTTTGAAGACCTAGACCATTATAAAAAAGGATATAGCTAATTTGAGATTGATACCATCTCCCCCCCCCACAACATCTTGTTGCAGAGGGAGCTTATGGTAGTGATAAATGATTTTGAGAACTTAATAATGGAGGAGTAGTATATAAAGTAATTAAAAGAAGAATGAAAATTTGTACTTTAGAAAAAAGATAACTTTGGAAAGAGTATTGGTAATGTTAGTTGCAACATCATGTAATTTGATCTTTATTGTACAAGATAATTCATGTAGAATGGGAAAGCCAAGAATGTAATTGTTTTTTTCAGAAATGTTTGAGTGAAAGATTTTTTGTACAAAGAAACCATGCAGTGGTTTGTTTAAATTAAAGTTATTCTTATATGTGGAGGTATAGTCACTAAATAGCTTTTTTTGAGTAGAGGTAAGTTCCTTGCAAGAGATTAGGAAAATGGTAATATTATCTTTGTATGCTACACATTGAATGTGCAGTTGATTGTGTGCAATTTTTTTATATTTGTTTTAAAAGTGAATTAATATAGAATATGAAAAGCAGTGAGCTAAGAGGTGATGCTTGTGAGATGAACTGTCTGGATTTAAATAAGAAATTTCTGCTGTTGAGGGTGATATGTATTTCTCAACTTAGCATCAATTTGATATAACAGAATGGGAGGAATGGTAGTATTGACAAGCATATCAATTATGATATTAAAGGGGGGATGAGTCAAAAACTGCTTAAACAGCAATATGGACTGCAATGGGGGCATGTTTTTTACTTTTGAACTTAGTTTCAGCTCTTCCTAGCAAAACTGGATGTGTGATATTAAGGGAATTATTGGTTGTTTAATTACTCTCTCTAGTATTTTGATTCCTAGTGGACCCATAGAGATGAGTCAAAGTTATTGAGGAAATAAAGTATGGTTTCTTGGTGAAGGGCACAATGGCCATAGGATATAGATCTTTGATGTCATATATTTTGGGACAAATAATAAACAAGATCAAGAAGATATAGAAATGTGTACTGGTTAAGATGAGAAAAGATGACTATAGGTATTACATTAGCTCCAGAATGACAAGAAATAATAGAAGGTGATAAGTTAAGTGATAAATTGGGCAGTCTGAAATGGAGCATCAGCCTATGGTGGTCTAAAGAGATGTAATGGTGGCTTGAAGATATTGTCTGCTTGTATCTTTTGCTTAAAATATAGATAAATTGTGTGCATCATATTATGGCTCCACATATGTTGCCCTCAATTCATAGTGTCATTTTTAATTTAAAGAGATAGCTTAGGGCCAGCATATGTATCCTCTGATTCATGAGTGCTAATGGATAAGGCATTTTATTTTCTTGATAGCAATATAGTCTTTAAATTTATTGCAGATATGGTGATAAGCTTGGGTAAGCTTGTATAGCTAGTGATGTTTGTGATGAATATGATTGGTCATAATAATGTGTTTATTCAACTCATCAGCCAAAGCTAGAATCTGAGAAGGTAGAGGGGAGATTAATGTGTTAATGATATATTAATAAAGTCAGAGTATCCCTGCACAGAGTCTAGAGTTATTTGTTCTATTTTTTGAAAGATAATATAAGCTTCAGAAAACAGAAATATAGTCATGAAAGAAGGATTCTGATGATTTTAGAAAGGCAAATTGAAGTGGCATGTAATTCACTGAGATTGAGGGTGAGAGTTTGTGCAGAGTGATCAGAGAATATAATGAAATTAAGGTTTAAATCAATTAAATAATATGTTAACGAGTCTTACCCAGCAGTTGTTATGGAAAGTAACTGAATTAGGCATTAAAAAATGTTGAGCACTCATGAATAGAAAAGCTATGAGGTGAAGCCATTTGGAAGTGAAGGTGAGATAATCAAGATTAAGATCCCCCATTAAAATGGTAGGTTGAGGATAGAAGCAAGCAGAGAGTTGATTGTTATGATAATGTGTGCCTTGATGGTTTGACCAGGAGGAATGAGAGACAAAAAAAATATTTGGTGTTGAGATGCAGTGATATGATGTAGTGATTAGGAGAATTGAATCAATGTGTAGAATTTTGAATGATGAGAATGATCATGTGGATGTAACAATAAGACCAGTGACCTGCTTGTGGTGATAAAGTATCCCTGAAATATGCACAAAATCACTGAGGTAAGTAGTAGGGTCAATTTGTGATATTCTATAGATCCTTGTCTTAAGTAGTTTGAGCACTTGAGGCTGTATAAAGAATAATCATTTATTTTAACTGAAAAAGCTTTGATGGTGATATAAGCTCTTGAAAAGTGATGTTATTTTTAGTTACATGGCTGAAAATAGAAAAGGAGGGGAATGTGGAATAACTTGGTTCAGAGAGACATGGATCATGGGATGAGTTGCTTCAATTGAACATTTTTGGATGATTTATAGTGGTGGTGGGCTGGTAATTAGTAGTGGCTGAAGCTGGTATGTTGACTAAGAATAAAAATTACAGTATCATGCACTTGATATCATCATCATCATCATCATCATCATTATTATTATTATTATTATTATTATTATTATTATTATTATTATTATTATTATTATTATTATTATTATTATTATTATTATTATTATTTACTTTGCCATCCTTTTTTTTTCAAGCTTGAAATTAAATTTTTTTTTCTTAATTAATTTTAATTTTAAGTGAATAGATTTGTTACTTATATGAAAATACTAATATTTAAAAATATTGTTCGAGATGTTTTTATTAATATTTATTCTAGATATATTTATATCTAATGAACAGTATTTGATTAATTAGTAAGATCAATAAAAATTATTTTAATTTTTATAATTCTTAATGAAATAATATTTAATAAAAATATTAGCAAACTTTGATATAATAAATTCTAATGGTAAACTTATTTATTCAGGCATAGTTATACCTTATTAGTTTGTCTAGAAAAGAAAATATTTATCAGAAAGTTTTATTCTCTGCACTTTGTTCTAGAGCAGATACATGAAAAAATTTATATATAAAAAATAGTTTTATTACTTTTCTTTTTTAATTCACATTTGCAAATGTAATATATAAATATGTATATTACATCTAAACTAATTAAAGAAATGTATACATTTTAACATTGGCAGTGAATTATAAATAATATGGAATTTCTGAAAAAAGATAAAAAGACAGCACCACTAATACAACTACGTACATCACATGCTAGTCCTCAAACTATTTATTTAATATTTTGCAATACATGTATAGTATCTATATATGCTAATATAATTAAACAGTAAAAGCAATTTATTCTTTAATAAAGTTGTGTTGTTATAAGAAAATAAAAATTATGGCGAAGGCTATTTGTAGTACTAAATCTTAATTCTGATATTTACAAATTAATTTTTTTAAAATACTAACATGATTTATATATATCTAATAAATTTTATAAAAATATTTGTATTTATTCACATAAAAAAAAGTGTATATTGATAGCTAACATTTTTATGTGAAAGTATAATTTGAACAGTTTTAGGGAAACTTATAATGTAAAATATTCTGAGAAATAAATCAAAAGTGTTGAACAGAGTAAAAAAATAAGATGTAGATGATATTATTGGCTGTGTCTTGATCTCTGTGATTTAGGCCTATTTGGGACATTTATTAATGACAAAGGGAAACCAACCATCAAGAAATTTATCTCATTTTGGAAGAATTGCAATGAAAAACAGAAAAGGCTTTTAAATAAAAAGCCTTCATTTTAAAAACAAAGATTAAAATATAAAAATTGAAACTGAAAAGGGACAAAGTATTGAAAGTTTTAAATTGTAAATTCAATTGAGAAATCTATAGATGGCAAGAAAAATGAGCAGGTAGGTAATTGAACTTTTGTTTACAATTGATCGACTGAAATTGTCGTATTTTATTACGTTATGATGAGAATCTAATTCATTGAAAAAATTATAATGCTTGGAAAGGTTGGTTGTGAAAGAAAACGAACAAAGTGTATGGACTCCATCATTACAATAAGAAATATGCCTTTGATCGACCTAAGTAGACAAGTAGATGACACGCTTGGTTATTCTGAAGAAGCGCTATTTACTTGATTTCATTGACATTTAACTGAAGTACATTGTATTTTAATTGTATATAGTTGAATAATGGAAAGGAAGAAATTAACTTTTTTGTATGTATTTAACCTTTACTAAATGTACTACATTAAAATTATATTATTTTTTGATTACTGTATGAATTTATCTTTCATAATGAATATTTTTAAATATTTTGCAACTGTTCAAAACGACGATTTATTTAAAGATTGTTTAGTTTTAAATAATCTTAAGATATAAATGCTTAAATAATTCTTTACTATTGACAAGAAAGTTAACTTGTTTCTGCTAATTTAAAAAGCCGGCAATTTTGTCAGTTTAATTCTATACTTGATCCTTGTGAAGAAATAACTTGTTACTGCTGATATAATGATTAAGCCGAATAATACTGTCTTTTATAAGAACAGGAGATCATTAGCCTAAATAAGATGAAAGAGTTTCGTATTATTAGTAGGAAATCCATCACCTTCAGAAAAATGGACACTTTTCTTATATCAAAGCCTTTTATTCTCTAGAGCTAAAAGAAAACAATCAAAACAGTAAGTCTTAAAAGAGTTTAAATGACAGATTGAATTTTAAAATACGAGTGAATAAAGCATTCAATTAATATATATATATATAAAGCCGCTAACTGTATTTAAACTCTTATTTATATTTATTGCTTATAAGATAAACCTAATGCAAAATATATTTTTAAAAATGAAAATATTTTTGGGTTATACAAATTTAAAATCAGCATGTAAGAAATTAGAAGTGCATGTAAGTGTGTATTTTTTTAAAAAAAAGAATTATATTTAGGCTAAGACATAGATAGTGTGAATGTAGAGAAAAAGTGAAACTAAATATATTACTGAGCCGATGATAGAATTTGTATTTAATATAAATAAAGGTCTAATGCATTCAATTTGTATATTAAGATCTCTGATAGAAGATAGATTAAATAATTAATAATAGAGTACTATTATGTAGCATTTGTTTTCTTTGATTATGAAAATGAGTTTTCTATCAATTTTAATCCAAAAATCCTAAGAATCATCATGAGCAGAAAAATCATAATAAACGAGAATTTCAGGAAATAATTATGCTAAATAGAAATAGGACATCTTTAATTAAGATCCAATGTGCAAATGTTAAATTCATGAATCTTGGAATATAGCATGGTAAAGTTTACTTCTTCTATATTTAAATTTAGATGGTATTCAGTTAAAGAATGTTAAGAAGTTAACTAAAAGTACTACTGTCATCTATTATAGTTATTTATAAATATATTGTTGCTATTATGTTTTATTATTTCTATTATATTACAATAAATATTTTAGAATGGTCATTTTATTTTACATAAATATATATTTATGAGACATTGTGAAAGTAAACTATTCTTTACACATTCACTATAAAATAAACACACACTTTTTCTGTAAATAAAACGTTTTAAAAGCATTTTTACCTGGTGAAGAGTAATTTAATTCCATAATATTTCCTATGTATATAAATTATTATATTATCAATTATGTATATATTAAAATGGTCGTGTTACAGCTTAATAACTCATGTGTCACATGACATCATCTTCAGAAAGTATTTCAGTGGATTACCTTAATTCCATATTCTAGTTCAGAATAAATATGATTAGAAATTTTTTTAATATGTGATGATAAAAGTGACTAATATATAATTCACTATGAATAATACCAGGCCAAATCACAGATCATGAATTACTCCTGATAAAATGGATATGGAATTCATATACAGATAAGATAATCTATGTATAAAATAAATTATAGATATATAGATTATTAAATATTGCTGATGAAATGAACATAGACATAATATATAAATAGATAATCTATATAGAAAATATATTACAATTTTTTAAAAAAGCAATAACTTATTTATGAACTGTTATAATTATCACAAATTTTTTTTTACAATATCAGATTTTCATTACCAATTTATTGATCAGGTACTTATTAAATATTACTCACACCTGAAATTATTTGTTCTAATTCAACTACATTTTTTGGTTATGTAGTTATGACTTAAATTAGTGAAATTTGATTAACTGGTAATGATGCATATTTAATAGTCACTTCTATTCTATTGTCTAAATTGAATTTCACAAGTACATGTGAAATAAAAAACAAATTATAGTAATAATTGTTTTTTCTGTAAAATGTCCTAAGGTTTGTCTAAGGTTTATTCTGATTACTTTTAAAATGCTAATATAAAATGTAGTATTGAATAGTTGCAAAATTTTTAAAAATATTTATTATGAAAGATAAATTCAGACAGTAATCAAAAAATAATAATATAATTTTAATATGGTACATTTAGTAAATGTTAAATACATACAAAAAAGTTAATTTCTTCCTTCTCTTTATTCAACTATATACAATTAAAATATAATTTACTTCAGTCAAATATCAAGGAAATCAAGTGAATAGTGCTTCTCCAGAATTACCGTGCATGTCATCCTCTTGTCTACTTAAGTTGATCAAAGGCATATTTATTATTGCAATAATGGAGTCCATGTACCTTGGTAACCTTGCCAAGCATTATAATTTTTAATGAAATAGCTCCTCATCATATTGTAATCAAAATATGACAATTTCAGTCTGATCAATTGTAAACAAAAGCTCAATTATCTACCTGCACATTTTTCTTGTCATCTATAGAATTCTCAATTGAATTAACAATTTAAAACTTTCAATATTTTGTCCTTTTTCAGTTTTAATTTTTATATTTTAATCTTCGTTTTTAAAATGAAGGCTTTTTATTTAAAAGTCTTTTTTGTTTTTCATCGCAACTCTTCCAAAAATGAGATAAATTTCTTGATGGTTGTTTCCTCTTTGTCATTAATTAATGTCCCAAATAGGTCAAAATCACAGAGATCAAAGCACAGTTAATAATATCATCTATAACTTCATCTTATTAATGTTCTATACATGTAATCTTATATATTGTGGAGCCTTATAAATATAATTAACTCATTGAACTATCTTTAGGTTCATAGTCAAATCACACATATATTTAGAATAAAATGCATTATGAAATATACTTTTTGTGAAAATCATGGTAAATCTATACTCTCCTTAAATTCTTTACTCTTTACAATATTAATTTTAAGAGATTGTCTCTTTGAGTCTGACCCCCTTTAATATTACCTTAAATTTAATTCCCTGAAAGGGTTCTATTAAATCTTATCTCTAATATATTAATCATTGTTTTTCTGAAGGTTTGTGATGATGGTGTTCTAGTTGTATTTTTATATTGGTCTATTTCCATCATCTAATATGTGTGTTGAATGTCTTTGTAACAATTTAATTTTATTTACATATTCCAAATACATTCAATTGTTAGTAATGTCACAGAAAACAGGTTAGTATATGCACCAACTGTTAGTAATATCACTGCAAACAAATTAGTATATGCACCAACTGTTAATAATATCACAGCAAACAGGTTAATATATGCACTAACAGTAATATCACAGCAAACAGGTTAGTATATGTACAATGTTTTGAGAGGTATTGTTCTCCCCTCTTCTTCAGATGTTGCTGGCCTGATCAGTGACAGTACTAGCATGGGATTTGAACCTGGGACCTTAGATTCTTAATTATTAAATTTTAAAGTAACATTCTAATAAACTAAGCCACCCTGCCAAAGGCAACATTCAATAGAAATTTCATATACTTATCTATGATGTTTCTCCTGATTTCTCCACTTTTTCATGAGAGCAAACTTGATTAGTGGTTTTCATAGTGCCATTGTCATGTGAGCAGCTTCTTTAAATTTTAAATTTTCTTCTCTATTCAATATTTTTGTATTTTCCCAATCAAACATATGTTCATTGGTACATATATGGTCTGCTACCTTAGACACATCTGCTTTCTCTCTTCTAATCATCAGTTTATGTTCTTGCAAGAACTTTTCAATGGGACAGCTGGTCTCACCAATATATTTTCTTATACATTCACATGGTATTTCATAGATGCAGTTTTTCCTTTTCAGCATTTCAAGTTTAGGCTTTGTAGATGTTAGAATTCCTCATAATGTGGTATGGCTCTGGAAAGCTGTTCTGATGTTGTATTGATTGCAGATTTTCTTTAATTTGTCTGCTGTTTTTGGAATGTATGGGTACACTACAGTACCAATAATTGTTTTTTCTCTTGATGGTTTTTTTTTATCTATTTAACATTTTCTTAATAACAACTGATGGCAAACCATTTTTCATAAGAATTTGTTCTACATAAATCTTTTCTTTTTCCAAATCACTGGTTCCTGAATGAACTTCTTTTGCTCTGTTCCACAATGCTAGTATAACTCCATGTTGTGTGTTTCTGGTGTGACATTCAACACACATATTAGATGATGGAAATAGTCCAGTATAAAAATATATTAATAATCATATCTATAACATATATTTCACTATGCAACTAATGATCTAAGTAACTATATTTATACTATAAGTTCAAACTTACATATAAATATAATTCACAGAAATTAATGCAAAGATCAAATCACATACAAGATTGACTCTACTATTTAAAATAAGAGTGTTTAATTAGAATTACAGTAACTACACTGTAGTCTTGTTTTTGTTTCTTTTTGGCAGCAGGTTTTAAAAAAATACTTGAATATTTCACATTTCAAATATTTTTACAAGCATACACACTCTATGTAATTAAAATGACTACTGTAATCACTGTTTAGTTTACTTGATTTTACAAATTTTCTGACAATATCAACATTACAAAAAAATCGTTTTTATATATGTTTAGTTTATATATATATATATATAAATATAAACTAAATATATATATATATATATATATATAAGATATATATATATATATATATATATATATATATCTTGAAAAGGCAACACAAAATTTTAACTAATTTATATATATAAAAAAATACAAAACAAATTTTTTTTTCTTTATGTTTTTTAATGACAAGCCAAAAAATATAATAAACTTGCATAAATTAAACAGCAATCTCTAATAAGAAACCCACATCTTTTACTTCCCCCCATCAACAAATTAAATAATTTATAATAAATATATATTTTATATATAGTAAAATCAAATTAACCATAAAAATAATATATATAATCAGAGGTCATCATAAAAAAAAAAATATTTTTGGGATATTAATCTAATCTATAAATAGTTTGTGTTTTTTAGCACTTGTGTATATAATACTTGAATACAAATACATTGGGTATACTGAACTTTAGAATATAATTAGAAGGAATTTGAACATACACTTTCAAGTTCCCTTCAACTGCATCTTATATAACTGATATACATGTATGTGGTCATGTATATCAGTTATAAAAGATGTAGTGTATAGTTGAAAGAAACTTGAAAGTCATTGTTCAAATCCCTCTAATTATAATTATGTATATGTAATCAAATAGTAGTGAAATACTTCCAAGTCAGAGTTTTTTCAGCAGTTTATTGTGAGAATTTTTAGTCAGGCTAACAGTTCTCCCTCAACAACATGTATTTATTATTAATTTTCTTTTTTTTCCAAGACACAGCTATACTATTCTTTATCAGTTTTTTAGACAGAAAGGAATTTCTCTCCTCTGATATACAGGTTTATCTAAAGCACTTTGATAAAAATACTTGATGGTTTTCTTGGTTATGTTCAAAGTATGGATTCTTTTTAAATATAGCATTCCAGATTCACTAATATTAGATCCAAGATAGAGTTTAGCAACCAGTGATTTTTTCTTTCTCCTAACCAGTGAGCATAATAATGATTCAACGATAAATATAGCAAGAATCAAAAATAATTTTCTTTTCAAAAAACTTTAATTACATTTAATTACAGAAAATACCTTAATTATTTAATTGATTGAATTTTTATCTTGGATTATGCTACTTTATCTTTGTGTAATTATATCTTCTTTTATCTCCAAAGACTAAAATGAAATTCTAAAATTAACTGTTTTTGTATCCAGATGATCAAGCTTTATTTGAGATTTCTAGAAATTAAATTGGTGTTTTTCTTTCCCAGGTAAAAATTTTATGAAATTTCTATGGCTTTAAAATTCATGTATATTTATTTTTTAATATTTAAAATACAAAAAAAAATCAAAAGATGGTGGGAAAATCGAATAGGCAGTCCATCAAAGCATCTCAAGCTCCACTGATGATAGGTGACCATTATATATTTTGACCTCTCAAACTTTGCAAGATTATTTCAAGAAAATATTATGATTGTCAAGAAAATATTATGATCGAAAAACTTGATTTTTAGAAAGTTTATGATTATATTTGTATCGTAATTGTGCAATAATTATTAAAAACCAAAACTAAATGTTATTACATAAATATTTATTTTTTTAAAAAATGTTTTATTTTTAAATATAAATAAATATTTTCTTTTGAATATTGTTACTATAGAGAAACACAGCTGTCTAAAAATGAAATCACTAAACAGATTGTTATAATATTTAGTGATATTGTAAAAATTACAAAAAAAAAGTTAAACTTTTAAATAAATTGATAGATTTAACAGTTATTAAAAATAATTCATTCAGACTTTTAAAACAAACAGCAAACAAAAAATATTTTGTTTATTTTTCAAATTGAATCAGCTCTACCTGAAATTTGATGACATGACAGTATTATGTTTTGATTAAAATCTAATTTTTAAAATAATTCTGAAAATCAAATGTGATTTTTTTTTAAATTTATTTAATTTCTAAACAAAAATATCTATCAAATGAGATCAAATTTATTATATTCTGATAAATAATAATGGTTTAATATTAAAGTGAAAGTTGAAAGTTTAAATCTAGTAAACATCAGTCTTAATCTTTTTAATCTTCTTATTTATTTTTTATTTAAATCAAAATGTAAAATTTTAATTACATTTTTAAAATCTATTTTCTTTAATATTAATGTATACAATTGTATTGATTTTGCATAAACACTCATACAAACATAAATTTAAACATACTTCTTTTAAGTACATTTTTTCTAATTTTTAATTTTTAATTTTTAATCACAGATTATACTATAAATATAATTATATGATTAAAAACACTTGCCCATAAATAAATTAACAGGCCATTAATGCAGTACAGATATAATTCTACATGTTGCTGGCCCTCATAATCTACATATATATTTACAATTAAATAAAATATGAAATACACCTTTAGTGTTAATGTTGAAATATCTATACTCTGCTAACCATCTTTAATTTTTATAATAGTAATTCTATAAGATGACCTCTATTGGGTCTGACTCCTTTTTAATAACAGCTTAAACTTAATTTTCTAGGGCAATCCTTTTGAATCCAATCTCTAATATATGAAATCATTAATAAAGTTATCATATATATATATATATATATATATATGTGTGTGTGTGTGTGTGCAATATCAAAACTCTATCATTATTAATAATATTGTGAATATACTATAACAGAAATTAGATATGTTAAAAGAACTTAATAGACCTAGTATAATGTCAATGTGTGCAAATTATACACATAGTTATTCTGCAATGAATTTAGGAGATCCATTTTTTGCTAATTTAAATACTGTTAGATGTTTGGTTTATTATATATTCATTTTGTGTGATGAACTATGCATCTTTGATCTTGCATTTTCTACAGTTTCACTTTGCACATTATTTTAATAATAGTAGGATCAGAACTGTTCATATTCTCTTTCATGATTGTAAAATTTTGATGTATTAATTGAATTGGTCTTAATTTTTTAATACTGTAAGAGGTAATGTGTTAGTCCTGTTCTCAGATTAGCTATATATGCAGTATATATTTAATTATATAACTATCAATCCAAATAATATAATTATAGTCTAAGTTCATACTCACATAAAAATATAATTCATGGCAATTAATGCAAAAGTCAATTGAAAAGATGACACAAAATGTTTACTAATTCTATATTTTGTTCTCTATATTCTTTAAATAAATAATAAACTTATATAAATTAAACAGCAATTTCTGATAAGAAACCAAAATCATTTGCTTCCTCTCTTATCAATCAATTAAATAATTTACAAAAATACATAGTTATATATAAAAAGATCTAGTTATTTACAAAAATAATATATGTAATCAGAGATCTTCATAAAGGAAAAATTAAGTTATTAATTTTTTAAATAAAGGTCTAATCTATAGTTTTTTAGCATTTACTTATATGTAAATCAAATAGTTGTGAAATATTTGTGAGTCATAGTTCTTTCTGCAGTTTATTATGAAAATTTATAGTTGGTCTAACATTTTTCATGACAATATGTATGTATGATTTGATTTACTTTATTATTACTATTTTTTTTTCCAAGGCACAACTATACTGTTATTTATCACTTTTTTAGACAAAATGGAATATCTCTCCCCTGATCTAATATTTTATCAAAATCATTTTCCTATCCAATTGTTTTTTCTTTGTTCTAGCAGGTCAGCATAATAATAGTTCGATGATGAATGAAGCAAGAATCAGTAATAATTTTATTAAAGAAAAATCTCTATATATTAATGACTCTTGGTTTTAACACCACAGTGGCCTCTTTATTTTAATTACATTTAATTATATAAAATATCTTAATTATTTAATTGATTGATTTTTTTTCCTTCAATTAAACTATTTTATTTTATGCAATTATACCTTGTTTTTAAACCTTTTATATCCAAATACAAAAATGCAGTTTTAAAATTAAAAACTACTCTTACTCTTTTTAATATCCTTGTTTATTTTTTTTATTTAAACCAAAATGTAGATTTCTAATTTTAAAATCTATTTTTTTTAATATTAATGTATCTAATTATGTTGTTTTTGCAACAAACACTCATAGAAAAATAAATTTAAACATACATTATTTTAAATACATTTTTCTAATTTTAAATTTTAAATCTTTGAAAACAAAAACTAGGTCCATTGTTTTAGCCTATTTTACAAAATTTATTATTTAGTTTCTCTTGAATTTAATCCTTTCTAATAAAAACCTATTGCATTATTATTTATACTTTATTCTAAAATATTACTTTAATTAATAGCCTCTTAAAAAAATTTCAGAGCTATGTAATTTATTCCAAAACAATTATTTTTAATAACTTTTTTTACAATTTTTATAGGATTACTTTTATTAGTTATCTTCACAATAACTGTAAGCCCATTCACTACCTATATGTAAGATCACATGGGTGACCAGAAAGAAGATAAAATGTTATCTACTTCAATATTATATATGTGCAACAGTTTAATGCTGTTTAAATATTATTGTTTATAAAAAACATCGCGCTATATAAAATAATTGACTTATTTACATATATTTAATTTCAAATAAGAATGACATATCATAAATTCTAATAAATTTCACCAGCGTCATTCATTCAAGCATGTAAAAGTAATTTAAAGTGATTATTTAATATCTTCACGCTTTCACTTTCAAACACTTAAGATTCGCCCATACAAAAGCATTTGGGTTCGAAAAGATAGATGGCCATTCTATATTTTCCAAAGACTTTATAATATGGTTGAAGTGTTAGTATTCATTCATTTTATATTTAATATCCAAAGTGCATGTGCAACAGTTTAATGCTGTTTAAATATATATATATATATATATATATATATACATATATATATATATATATATATATATATATATATGTATATATATATATATATTGTAATGAGATGGGGTGGGGGTATCAAAGTGGATGGAAATGATTTGAACTGGGTGATGGCAAAACATCATCACTCCAGTCAATTTAATAAATGAAATATCAATAGTTTACCAAAAGTGTTTACAAAAGTATATTGGTAGAGATATATTACAGAGGAGCTTGAGACCAAGAGATCTGGAGAACATTGAGAGATCAGAAGCTACTAACTCAGAAGAGCAACTATTTTTCAACAAGAATTATAAAGTAAAAGTAATTATGAGTAAAAAGCTGAACCTGGAGTGATGGAAAACAAATCATCATCCCCAAGTAAATACAAAATCAAATATCAATAATTTAACAAAGTATATACAAGTATAAAATATTTAAGGAAGTGTGAGATTATAGAATCTCTGAGAACATTGAGAGATCAGCCAGCTACTAAAATAACTATGAAGAGCAGCTAAAAAAACTATACATCAATCATATATCAACCAGCATTATAAAAAGTCAAAGTAGGTAAGAGTAATACTCATTCAAGAGAAATAGCCATCCATCATCATCATTGATGGGAATAAACAAATTAGTACAATAAATCAACAGTCAATCTCATGACTGGATTGGAAATGGGTTTTCTGTAGACCAGGCTAACTATTGAGCCTTTGCCACCTTGGGCAATTATTTAAACATAATTTGGATGCACAAGCTTAGTGCCCATCCATTAAAATACATAAGAATCAAAAATCAAAACAATAATGCTGGGATATTAAATCATGCTGATCATCATCAATGCTCTGGCCACTTGTACTGGCCAACTATAAACTTAACTCCTAATAAGGCTAGAGCAAAATAAAAGATAATAGTGCATGGGCTTTAAAGAGTATCCTCTTTTGCACCAACCAGGATGATGATTGATCATCTCTGGATGCCCCAAAGTACTAAGTACACATCCCCATTTATTCATGTATGAATCTAGCTCAGAGAACACAAGCTCTATTACTGTATGTGAACAAGAGATGATGCAATACAACTTTTAACAATTAAATAAGTTTATTAATAACAATAAAAAAATGATATTTAAGATCTTATAGGTTAAGGGTTCTGATTTTGAATGATACACAATAATAAAAGTCATTACACTGTAATTTATACTATTACTATAAAATTCAAGTTATCACATTAATTTACATATATGTGCACACAGATGCAGAATTTCTATTATACAATTAATCTATTTTGATTGATATTCAATGATAACAAAAATTGATTAAATTTTACATATATGTTATAATTGACGATATATGTACACATACAAGCATGTGATTTATGAACATATTTAACTTTTACATAAAAATAATACATGATTAAGCTTTTAAATTATGTTTTCAATAATGCAACACACATATAGAATTGCATAGATTATTAACAAATTCAAATTTGTCAAATAATAAATAACAATACATTTATAATTAATAATTTCATTTTGAATATATATAAAATTTACATATATACCAAAAAATCAGTTTATCAAATTCTATTACAGCTTTGTTTTATTCTTTTAAAAAAATATATAGTCAATTTTCCAGAGGTTAGAAAGCTTTTATTAGGTTACCTCTTAACTAATTATAAATGTCTCTAAATTTAAAAATATAGATTTAAAATGTCTATCAAATGAATTATTGAAAAACAACTCACTTTTGTATGAAAGTTTATCTGTGCTTCTCTGCCTTTAGATAGTCAGCATATATATAATTATTTATTTAGCAAGCTGGTTCTTTTGGTCCATTAGAAAAATATAATCCATTTTTGTTCTCATCATCAGATAAAAGTATGCAATCCATGTAAAATCTTGATTTGTAGTTGCTCTCTTTTTATCTAGGATTATTCCAGGCAAGCATCTGTCTTGGTTTGATAGATTTCAGGCTACAAATTTCAGCATAAAAAGTGGGTCATTTTTTTATGTAAATTCAAACTCCTGCTAAGGAAAACAGTCTACTATCTTACCTTCAGCTACATCAGTTTTTGATAGCTATTCTGAAAACTCTATGGTCAGCTAAAACCTACTGCTGCACTTCATCAAGTTGCTATAAAATATTGCAACCAACTTTTCAGCTGACCTTCTTACAAAAAACTATTAACCAGACTTTTCTCTTCAAAAATCATTAACCAGACTAGAGCTAATTTTGTTATCAGCCCTTTTATAGAATTATCTAAGCTGATAATAACACCTTCATTGAAAACAGAGTTTTATTTTATCTCTCTAATCCCTTTGAAAACATATACATGTTTTAATTAATTAAAAAAATTTGAAAACAATATTATGTTTTTACATTTCACAATCAGAATAATAAATAATAACAATACAATATTTATATTTATTCAGACCTTTTAAAAGTTTAAATTATAAAACAATTTTTATTTAAATCAGAGTTATTATTTAACCCTTTATTTATTATTAATTTATTAAGAAAAATATCTACAATAATTTATTCTGTGCTTATTTCTACTTTTCTTTTATTTTACATATATATTTATGCACACACACTATATTAGTGTAAGATATGTAAGCCAACTGGTTATATATAACCATCAAATGTCTATATTTTTAAATCATATAATAATAATTCAAACAAATTTATTTAACACAGTATTCAAAATTAAATAATATATTTTTTACCAGAAGTACTTTCGATTGTTTCATTGACAATCTTTATCAACCATTAATACAAATGTACAGAAAATAAAAACTTGCATTACCTATCATTCAATCCTTTCAAATTTCCCACAATTCTGTTGTTTTTATATTAGCTGATTGTCTATTCATTAAACCATCTCTATTCTTAGATATCATCATTGCCTCCTTAATTTTTCATTTTACATTACGTCTTTCAATTTGAATAATTTTACATCTCTATTATTAAATGTAAAACCATAATTACATGCTTTATTATGATCAAAAATAATTGAGGGAGTATTCATATTTACTGAAGATACTTTTTTTTCTGTACACATTTATATAATATCTTATGACAAAAACGATATAATGATCATAAGACATTATATAAACATGTACAGAAAGAACATGTATCTTTAGTAAGTATAAATACTCCATCAATTATTTTTGATCATAATAAAGCATGTAATTATGGTTTTAAATTTAATAATAGAGATGTAAAAATTATTCAAATTGAAAGATGTAATGAAAAACGAAAAATTAAGGAGGCAATGATGATATCTAGGAATAGAGATAAAAACAACAGAATTGTGGGAAATTTGAATGGATTGAATGATGGGTAATGCAAGTTTTTATTTTCTGTACATTTGTATTAATGGTTGATAAAGATTGCAATGAAACAATCGAAAGTACTTCTGGTAAAGAATATATTATTTAATTTTGAATATTGTGTTAAATAAATTTGTTTGAATTATATATATATAATTGTAAATATAGACATTTGAATTATATATATATAATTGTAGAGTATGAGATAAAGTGGATAGTTGAAAGAAGCTTGAAAGTCTATGTTCAAATCCCCTACAATTACATCTAAACTCCAAGTATATAAATTATACTTATATTCATATATTATATATTTATATATCAACTAAATAATCAATATTCTAAAATATTTTAACTGACTGTGGAATTTGAAAAGATGTATGATGAGATAATAAGAAAAGTAGTATTTGTAATTAATTTAATTAGATACTTATTTTATACTAAAGTGAATTGGAACTATATAATTCTTATTAAGAAGAAAGCATTTCAAATGATTTTATTCTTATTACTAAAGCTAATGATCTAAAAACTTACCATCTCAAGAAAACAGCTGAGATATTTACTAGAATACAATTGTCTATTTATTTTTTATTTTTAAAAATTTTGAAAATTATATCATATCTGATTTCGAATCAAACTTCTTGCATCTTCAAGCCTTTTGTTACTATTTTGTCACTTTTTAAATGATTTTATTTAGAATCTGTTTGTTTGGGGTTTTTTTTTTTGGTTTTGCATTAAAGTATTATTATTATTATTAAAAGTTAACTGAAAGTGGTATTAGTGTGAGTTATTTATTACGATATACTATTAAATTTTAATAATGATAACAAGTTGTCTAATTATTTACCTTAAACTATATATGATGATACAAGAAAAGTTCTCTACTTTATTGCCATCTGTAATAAGAGATTATATTAATTCTTTTAATTTTCAGATTCCTCTAGATTTATGGGTTAATGTGGTTAATTCTGCATCAACCAAGGAATTTATTCAAAAGTATGTGGACTTCACAAAGTTTGATGGGCCATTAGGTAAATTTTAATTTATTTCATTAATTGTATTTGTGTATATATAAATTATACATTATTCATGCAAACATGAGTTAATAGAAAAAAAAATAAAAATCAGTAATATAATATATATGTACATGTGCACGTATATGAAATAATTTTAATTTAATAATTAATATATTAAAACATTTTAAAATATATTTTTAATAATTTTACTGCTACGTTAACAACTGTAAGTTTTTATAAATTACTATATTATATACTAATAAGTTAACAACTGTAAGTTTTGATGTCAATTAAGGAATTATTCGAAAACACTTTTGAAATTTCCAAATTAACTATTTGCAAAAAGAAAAATCATTTTTGTAATATAATTTTATTATTGACAACTTTTTGTATGACATTGTTATAATTTATTGTGCAAATGCCGAACTACTGCATCTCAACAATGATCATATCCTCCCCAAATAAGTATTTTAATAATTATTGCTACTCATTTTTTTAGAATAGAAATTATAATATCATTCACAATATCATGAAATTATTTAAGATTGATAAATGTTGAGCAATAATGGTAAGGACATGTCAAACATTGTGACTGGATCAATCGATGAATGCAGATTTAGCATACAATGCATTTTGAAACTTATTTGCCTTTTTCAGATATTTTTTATTTGATTAATGTGTATATGTTAAAATAAAAGAGGTAATCAAAGGGAATTTGAATTCAGATTATCAAGTTCCCTACAGCTACCCACTCCATCCTATTCATGTGAGAAAGATAAATGATCTCCAATATATGTATTTCATGCTGGATTAGCACTCATCAGTTGGTCCAGATCATAATCTCCCCCCCACACACACACGCATATATATATATAATCAGTGCTCAGTTTATATTAAAATAGCAAATCTTTAAATAGACAGGTTTTAATATTCTCCACTCTCCAACTGTTCACTTATCAATATCATTGAAAATCTGATGATTGAATAATATGGGTGGCTGAAGAGTTAGAGGGTGGAGAAAATGGAGCCTGTCCATTAAAGTTTGAATATTTGCTATCTTAATATAAACCGAGCACTGATTATATATATATATAGGTGTGTGTGTGTGTGTGTGAGAGAGCGAGAGAGAGAGATTATGATCTAGACCAATTGATTAATAATTGTTCAGCATGAAATATGTATATTGGAGATTATTAATCTTTCTCACATGTATCACATATGTGGTCATGTGTATCTGTTGTTTAAGACAGTTTGGATAGCTGTAGAGAACTTGTAAGTCTGAGTTCAAATCTTTTATAATCACATTAATTTCAGCATATACAACATCCATTTAAAATATAAAATAAAAGATATAAACTTTTTAAATGAAAAATGTATTTTCTGTTTTATAATTCTATGTAATTTTTGTAATATTACATTCCACATTATTATTTGAATTTTTATTCTATTCAAAATTGATACAAATTTTCATCTGTAAATAGAAATGTTTTATTATTCACAGAGGCAAAACTCTCCACACAGTAGTGCCACTCAGTGCAAATCAGAGTAATTAATGCATTCAGGAAGGTTTGTGTATAAAATCCCTATCTAGTACCTACTCATCCAATATCTTCATACTAGTGTCTAGCTTGTGGCTTTCATTCATGAGGTGCCTTGGATCTGAGAGCACTGCACCTAGATCTTAAGATCTAATGCAACCTTCCAGCAGCTACCTTTTACTTTTTTAGATAACTATAAAGCTTCGAGTAAGCTAAGAACTAGTCTGGGAATATTGGATGAGTAGGCACTAGATAGGGATTTTATCCACAAATCTTCCTATATCCATTGATTACTCTGGCTTGTACTGAGTGGTGCTACTGTATGGAGAGTTCTGCCTCTTGTAGAAACTGTTTGTCTAAGCATAAAGAATGGTAATCATGTGATGTTTGATGGTTTAATACCAATCCTGCCAAATAGTATTATGCTGACTGTGGTTATTAAAAAACCAAAAACACTAAAAAGTATGAATGCTGAATTAAGTTCAGATCTATACAACTATACAAACTAATGATCTTATCTTAATTTTGGACTCAAACCTTTATAGTTAGCTAATAAAGTAAAAGGTGGCTGCTGAATGGTTGCATTAGATTTTAAGATCTAGGGGCAATGTTCTCAGATCCAAGGCTCCTCACTGATGAAATCCACAAGCTAGAAACTAGTCTGGGAATATTGAATGAGTGGGCTTTAGATAGGGATTTTATGCACAAACCTCCCTGCATCCATTGATGACTCTGGCTTGCATTGAGTGGTCCTATTATATATAGAGTTTTGCCTCTGTGAAAACAACTTGTGTAAGCATAAAGAAAGGTGATCATGTGATGATTGATGGTTTAATACCAATCCTGCCCAATCGAATTATAGTAACTGTGGTTATTAAAGAACTAAAAACACCAAAAAATATAAATGCTGAACTCAGTTCAGATTTATATGGTTATACAAGCTAATGAGCTTAGCTTGGAAAACATTATTGTGTTTTCATTTTGGACTCAAAGCTTTATAGTTAGCTAAAAAAATAAAAGGTGGCTGCTGAAGGATTGCATTACATCCTAAGATCTAGCTGCAGTGCTTTCAGATCCAGGGTCCCTCACTAATAAACACCACAAGCTAGAAACTATTATGGTGATATTGGATGAACAGGCACTATGTAGGTATTTAATGCACAAATGTTCCTGAATCCATTGATTACTCTGACTTGCACTACGTGGTGCTCCTGTATGGAGAGTTTTACCTCTGTGAAAACAGCTTGTGTAAGCATAAAGAATGGTGGTCATGTGATGTTTGATGGTTTAATGTTTTATTGTTGTTGTTGTTGTTGCTATTATTATTATTATTATTATTATTATTATTATTATTATTATTATTATTATTATTATTATTATTATTATTATAAATGCTTTAATTGATTTTAAAAAATATGTTTGTTAATTTTTGATATTTTTCAAGTTAGAATGAAATTTAAATACTCAAGGTTTAATATATTTAAATTCAATAGAATTGTTTGAAAATTGATATGTATAACTGTTATAATGCCTTAATCCATTTGAAACACTTATATTTTCAATATGTCAACTAGTTTGATAGATATGGACCAGAAGGCAGGAAAAATATAAAAAAATATTCAATAATTTCACATTTTACATTTTAACAATTGTCCTTATTTGGTTTAAAAAATGGTCGCAAGAGGGCAGTTTAATATTTTTTCTCTTAATTTAATATTTTTTAAACTATTTTAAATTCTTTATGTATATGTATATCAACTATAAGTGTCTAGTCAATTTAAAGTATAATATAATTTTATATTTTTAATAAATGTGCCAACCCTAAAAGCTTAAAAATAATAGAGATAAAAAAAAAATTATATTAAATGCTTTTATTGATTATGCACTAAAAGGAAATTCAGTAATTGTTTCCTCAACCACAATTGGAGTTTTTAGATTTAACTTGAAATAAAATCATGGTGGGTTCAGAAATTAATTAAGTCAACCCCTACTTAATTAATATCTGACCCCCTCCCCATGCTTTTATTTCAAGTTAAATCTAAAAACTCCAAATATAGTTGAAGAACACAATTATTTTATTTCCTTTAATGCACATTAAATAAAAGCATTTAATAAAAAAAATTATCTCTATTATGAATTTGATTTATTCTACAAAAAAATGAATTAAATATGTTTTTACTTTTTTATTTTCCAAATATTTTTCATTTTACTAATACTATTTGTATATGCACAATTATTATTATTTTATTACACAAATTCTTTTATTCTGCCTTTTTTTATTATTTTATTAATCTTCATGAAGTAATTCTAAATGTTTTCCCCTCATCATCATAACAAAATTTTGATTTTGGTAGTTAGCTTTCTGTTTAACTTTTATTATATCCTATTACTAATATTTGTATCCTTTTATAATTTTATAAGTAATTATTGAACAATTGTAAATAACTATGAGACATTATCTATTCAATTCCTTCTTAGACATAAACCAGGATATTCAGAATTTAAATCAAATATGCACACAATGGAGTCAAAATTCTTTGCCAAAATTTGTTTGGCAAAATTTACATACACCTTTATCTCTTTGATATAAAAAAAAAAAAACATTTGTTGCAATTGACAGTTGAAAGCAAAAATAAATAAATAAACAAATCTACTAATTAGCTTCAATTGATTTAAACAATTTTGAACTTCTTAGTATGTTGTTTGTCACATATCTCTCTTTTAGAAATATCAATACAATAGAATTTATTTATTTGCTTTTATGTTGTCTAAATCTTAATGATCACTTTAGTGAAGGAATTTTAATAGTGATTAATTTACCTTTGTTACTAGCTTCTAAATTTAAATTTTCTTAATTAGTTATATTTTTATTAGAATCTGTGTACTCTTCCTATGGTTTTCATTTGCAAATTATATGGTCAATACATATGGATCAGACTATAATCTAGCAGCCATACAGTTATAAAACAATTCAAATTGACTCTTACACACATTTAATAAATAAATTAATGAGTTTATTTACTCTGAATAATACGTATTTGCAAGTAGGATTAGTACAGCAACTGACTATTGACTAGTTGAAAGCAATAAACAATATTGTCATAGAACAGTTCATATGTCTGTACATAGGTTAATAAATATATAGCTAGTTAGAACTCATCTCTAATTCCATGAATTATTAAAAATCTTTACTTCAATGATTATACATTTTCTTTAACTTCCATAATTTCAGACAGTCATTCACTAGTATGTTCTAGTAAATACTTTAATGCTTTCTTGAGTAGTCAGTACACAAGAATACTTTTCTTTACTTTAGAAAGAAGCAAAGTTTTAATTTTACACAAAATAATCTTAATAGTTTAGTGCTGCATATGTATGCAATTACATAGAAGAAAATTAATCTTCAAACCTGTACTGTTCATTTGTTAGTGTAAAACCTTTACTGATCTTGTTTAACTAATATTTTATTATGTACTTGATATTTTTATTTCCAACTGAATTATACAAATTTTGTTGATATATCACAGAAAAGAAAAGGTTTTTTTTATTTTTAACCATCTGTCATTAAGCAATATTAGTTTACAATATGTATAAATTAATAGTTTAGTGCTGTATATATATGAGCACTAGATGGAGCTTATCAATAGCTCTAATCAAGCTTTATTTTATAAGTGCTGAAAGAGAAAGAATTCAAAATCTCTATCGGAAAATCCCTATCTCCTGATCAATTGGCTTTGATCTTATGGCTTACCTCAATGGAGCATTGAGACTCTAGAAACTAGATCTAAACTATAGATCCAAAATACTAACTCAAATGTCAGCACTTATAAAACATGTTACAATCAATTTAAAAGCCTGAACTTTTCAGACAAGTAAATATCTTCAAATCCAGCTTTACAAACCAGATAGCTATATGGGTCTGAATTCAGCCCAGTTTCACCATATAGTATAGCCTACATAAGCTTGAAACCAATTCATCTGGAGAGAGGGACTTTCTGATAGAGATTTTGAATTGTTTCTCTTTGGGCACTTATAAAAATAAAGCTTGATTAGAGCTATTGGTAAGCTCCATCTAGTGATCATTTAAATGCAAGCTTAAAAGCAAATTATGAAATGTATGACTTTTTTATTAATTTTATATATATATATATTGTACCAGTTGAAAAATGCACCACCTAAACTGCAAGTCGGATTCAAACTCAGCTGAACCAAACTGAATTCAAACCCAACTCACCAGCTCAGATTAGTAGAAATCTAAATCGATGGCACAGTGCTATGCACCAAGAAACTAGCTCAATGGTTGGTGAGGATCAGAGACCCCTGAACTGACATTAATATCTGATAATAAACTGACTAAAATAATTTTAAATCGAATCATATGTATATGTTCGGGTTGCCAACACAGACAGCGAGTATTAACATTAAAATAATTATGAAAGAATTAAGAACTAAGAAACCAAGTGTGTTTAGAAAATATTTAATAATAATAATTTGTTTTGTTTGAATTTTAAATAATGATTATATTAATTAATTCTAGTCCTTAAACAAAGTTTATAATTATAATACGAGTGGCGGTCCTTATTATATGCCAATGAATATTACGCAATATTTGAAAGTCTATGTCTATGCCCCCAACAAGAAAATAAAGGCAGATAAAGGTATTCATTAGTAAAGGAAATTATTACTCTAATTTTTTTTATGAAAGAATGTGATATTTATTTTCACATTCGCAAATCCATTCATGAAGAGCAAGATACGTATTTTAGGGCATAACTTTAATCTTTATTGGAAAACTTATTTAATTAAATATAACTGAGAATTTGTTTGACTTTAATTGAAATCACTTCATCATGAATTACGAGCATCAGAGCGGGCTTTACTGGAACAGAGAGGTAACGGTGCTGACGAATTATGAGCTATAAAATGAAATTGAAAGACGATAGCTAGTCGATAATCGAAGTCCTATGGTGGCTTGCATCTGACAAGTCTTATGCCCTTTGACTAATATGAACAGGAGAGGAAGTGCTTTCTTCCTCGATAATTTAAAATAACAGAAATATGATCACCGACCAGCCTAACGGAGCAGAAGATTGCCCTACGTCAGCAACGTTCGAAGATGATGACTTGATAGTCATCGTTTGAATACTAAAACCCCTATAGAATGCTCTACATGATGACTTGATCAAATTAATTAAAGTCAAATGAGCTTTTAATGAAAACTATTTTAAAGTATTTGTAAAATCATATTAATTATGCCCCAATCATCGTGCCCTTCCTGAATCTTAATAGAAAATAACAAAGTTGAATTAAAATATATTTAATCCTTTATCGGCCCTTTTTGCAATAAAAACATTTTAAGATTATATATGAATAAATACATATTGGTGAATACAAAAAATAGCTGGGGCATAGATTAAAAATGGAGCTAATAATTTATTATTAGCCAATTATAAAAATAACACACATTTAATAATTTCTTTCGACTCGATAATTGATAGAACTGTAAATCTAGTTCTAATGGGTGAGAATTACTATTAGAATTAATATATTACTATTTGCACAAGGCAAAGGAAACAAAGGAGATCATCGAGTCGAAAGATTATTGGCATATAATTAAAAATAAATGACATTAATAAATCACACGATAAATATATATATAATATAGTAAATGAACCGCCAAGTAAGAAAAGAGAAAGTTTAAAGACTAGAGATTGAGAGAATTACGATATAAATTTAAAATAGCATAAATAAAAGGTTTTATAAAGATTGTTACATTATAAATGAGAAGAGCTCTTAAAGGGAGTGTAAAGTAAAGTTCGGAAACTGGCCAGAAAGCTTAAGGTTCATTATGGAAATATATTACCCATTTCTTCCGGGGCTGGTTCCCTTAGGTTACACATCTGAGTTGGTAAAAAAACATAGGCACCATTTGATTGATTACTTGAACAGCATTTTATTTGATTTTGGCAGCCTGATTTGTCTGGAAAGAATTTAGCAGCTTCATTGAAGATTTTTAGGGGACTTCAGGAACAATAGCCAGATTCCTGATGTTTAGCCCCTTACCATGATAGGAACACTTTTTGAATTCATGATTTTGAACAGCACATAGTTTACTGGCACTTTTCTGCAACAAAGATGGCTTTTTTTTCTCCAAACTTTTCAGAGCTATATATACTGTCCTCTGATGCCTTCAGGCTAGCGCTTCTTTCATTATCAATGTTTTTAGATTTACTGGTTGTTTTTAGATACATTCCTTCGATAAGGCTTTCAAACTCATTAACTTGAATTCATTTTCTAATTAGAAAATGAATTCTTAAAATCAGAAAATGATTTTAATTAGGAAATCCTTATCTTTTTTTCTAATTAATAAAACTTTAACTGTTGTTTTTGGAAAGGGAAAATCTGAAAGCTTATCGAAAGAATGTAGCTTTTAATCAATAAAACTTTAACAAATTATTTAAAAATAAAATCAAACATTCCCGACGCAATGAAACTTTTAAACAATTATATATATTTAAATATTTACAAATATATACGCACAATCCATGCAGTTATAATATATAAATTCATGAATAATTCTATCATGAATTTATTAATAGAATTGATCAATTTAAATCTGAAACTAATTAATTTTAATATGCATTTATAAAATAAGTTATTCTTTATGGAAATTAGCGTGGATTGAACGTATAAAGCCCCATTGCATCGGAAATTTAAGGTTAGTACTATGGGTTTGAAGTGGGCTTATGGCTAGATGTCATGAAGCTAGGATCGAACTCAGATCCGACTGCTTCATTTCTTTTCACTTCAAAAAAAAAACAATGAAAAAAAAATGGCTTTACTTATACGTGATACATTTGCATAAGTGTACTTGACTAATTGGTAGACTCTGGGAGAACAGCATTAGTGTGAATAATATAATCTGTACAAAAATTATACATGTCTCATTGTGATCATTTTTTTTAAATATTATCTAGCTTATAAATAGGTCCGTTAAACAAGTCTCATTTTCCTATGGTCATGTCAGTCGGTCGTCTGTATATATATATATATCTGTCATTTAATGGTTATCCTATTGTTTCCCTGGATCAGGTGGCACATATGTTTTTAACTTTTGATAATGGTCGTAGTCTTGGTCCTTTCTTGTCGGTGTCAAGTTCCCGTAATCTATTGCTGTCATTAATTCTATGGCCTTTTCTGCGACTGAATGCACAAAAAACAATTCTTTGACATTATCTCGATGAGTGATGGGGTTCTCTCCTGGGTCTCCTTTGAAAATTTGAGTCTGTATTGAGGATCCAGGGAATGGCATCTGTAAAGTCCTCATACTAAGTTGAGGATTCATCATCCATCCCATTTCTAATTTTTGTTTTATTTGACTAGTGGTCTGAACATCTTCTTTTTCCCTTTCTGTATTTATATCAGCTTCTTCGAACATTTCTTGATTTGACTCATCTTCTCCACTGTCATCTTCTTTGCTGTCGTCTTCTTTTGGTGTGGTCTGATCACCTTCATCATCTATTTTTGGGGCTTCAGAAGGATTTATTTCTTGCTGATGCTTTACATTCTCTGGGTTTGAGTTGGTTTGGATGCCTCATGCTTCCTCAAGCCTTAAAATCCTTTCCATCATCATCATCATTAGCTTCCTGTCTTCTCTCATTTCTCTGAGGATCGTATGTAAAGTGTCTCTTCCCATTTTTGAAAATAAGTAAATAATATAATAAACAATGTGAATCAAACTTATGGCACTCTCTGTATACTTAAATAATAATTTTTTTCTTCAGTACATTTAATTAGGTCTCTTACTACTGGTCCCATTGTCCCTATCTTCATTAGCTGCTGCTTATTATTTCCCCAATCTATGTAATCTGCCTTTTTTAGTTTAGTTTTAGTTTGCCTACGTTTTCTTGGTTAGCTCTTTCTATTAATTCTTTGAATGAGACATGTATTTTATTTAGAAAAAAACTATTAAAGATAAGGAAAAAAAACATTACTCACTTTCCCTCTGTTCAACTGTTCTCCCATGTCTGAAAAAAAAACTATACAGATGATTAGTGATATACAAATATTAAATATATATATAATATATTAATATTATATAAAATATATATATATATATATATTAGCAGGTAGTACAAGTAATTCTCTGTATTGGACACATTTGGTTTTTATTATTTAGACAACTGACCCACTACTGTGCTGACAATCAAATTTGCTGACAAATTTATTTATATGGGCGCCAGTGAGCAAAATGAGATCAATAGGGCATGTGAAATAACCCATTGACCCCCAAACTACATATGACTGACTTAATTTTTGTTAAAATAATTTGATTGATTGATGAGTATTTTATTATTTAATAACAACTGACGTGTTCCTGACCTGAGTTTAAATATAGGAGTTCACTACTTCATTTTTACTAAGCATGAGGCTTTCACACACAAAGAAAAAAATGTCAAAATTAATATTACACAAGAACTTTTATTTGTTGATATCATTTTTAATCTTGCTAGCATAAAAGCGTGTAAACCATTTAAGCATTTTGCCAACTGCATCTGGCTGCTTGGTGTACACAAAAGGTCTTCACCTGCTTTGAGGTTACTCTAGAAATTATTGTCATTAAAGCATAATGTCACACTGCATCGGACCGCTTGACAGATAATTCCCAGTTTGAGGGTCTTCGCCTGCTTTGAGGCTACTAAGAATACGGAGTGAACATTAAATATATGTGCTAGCAAGCAATACTTTGAAATTTAAAACTTTTAACATGATATCATATTGGATATTTGTAATTATAAGACTGAGATACATATAATTAATTTTGACACAGACAAAATATTTCATTTATTTTACCCCTTGCTTTGATCTGCTCTTACTACTTTTCTAACGATAATTTTCCTACTGTCATGAACGCGTATAACACAAACGTATAATATATATGCTGATATAGTACACATATAATTAATTTATACATATATTTAAATAATTATTCTAACTAACGAATCTTTTACTGACGAACATTTAAAAAATAATCTTGAAAACATTTAATTATAAGAAAGAAAATTACAAAATGACATTTTAATTTATTCAATCATTTCAGTTTATGCGTTATAAATCGCATAACTTTTTTTCAAATATATATAACATTCTACAAAAATATCACTTTCTACTGAAACATTTACTTTATCGAGATCTCAGTTGACTGAGTAACTAAGATCATAATTACTATCTCCAGGGTATGTGTGGGGTTTATTAAATCGAGCTCCAACGATTGGGCGACCAAAAACATAACCATGTACCAGTCGAAAAACCCACCAAAAGAACTGCAAGTCGGATCCAAACTCAGCTGAACCAAAACTGAATTCAAACCCAACTCACCAGCTCAGATTAGTAGAAATCTAAATCGACGGCACAGTGCTATGCACCAAGAAACTAGCTCAATGGTTGGTGAGGATCAGAGACCCCTGAACTGACATTAATATCTGATAATAAATGACTAAAATAATTTTAAATCGAATCATATGTATATGTTCGGGTTGCCAACACAGACAGCGAGTATTAACATTAAAATAATTATGAAAGAATTAAGAACTAAGAAACCAAGTGTGTTTAGAAAATATTTAATAATAATAATTTGTTTTGTTTGAATTTTAAATAATGATTATATTAATTAATTCTAGTCCTTAAACAAAGTTTATAATTATAATCAGAGTGGCGGTCCTTATTATATGCCAATGAATATTACGCAATATTTGAAAGTCTATGTCTATGCCCCCAACAAGAAAATAAAGGCAGATAAAGGTATTCATTAGTAAAGGAAATTATTACTCTAATTTTTTTACGAAAGAATGTGATATTTATTTTCACATTCGCAAATCCATTCATGAAGAGCAAGATACGTATTTTAGGGCATAACTTTAATCTTTATTGGAAAACTTATTTAATTAAATATAACTGAGAATTTGTTTGACTTTAATTGAAATCACTTCGTCATGAATTATGAGCATCAGAGTGGGCTTTACTGGAACAGAGAGGTAACGGTGCTGACGAATTATGAGCTATAAAATGAAATTGAAAGATAATAGCTAGTCAATAATCGAAGTCCTATGGTGGCTTGTGTCTGACAAGTCTTATGCCCTTTGACTAATATGAACAGAAGAGAATTTAAAATAACAGAAATATGATCACCGACTAGCCTAACGGAGTGGAAGATTGCCCTACGTCAGCAACATTCGAAGATGATGACTTGATAGTCATCATTTGAATACTAAAACCCTTATAGAATGCTCTACATGATGACTTGATCAAATTAATTAAAGTCAAATAAGCTTTTAACAAAAACTTTTAAAGTATTTGTAAAATCATATTAATTATGCCCCAATCATCGTGCCCTTCCTGAATCTTAATAGAAAATAACAAAGTTGAATTAAAATATATTTAATCCTTTATTGGCCCTTTTTGCAATAAAAACATTTTAAGATTATGTATGAATAAATACATATTGGTGAATACAAAAAATAGCTGGGGCATAGATTAAAACGGAGCTAATAATTTATTATTAGCCAATTATAAAAATAACACACCTTTAATAATTTCTTTCAACTCAATAATTGATAGAACTGTAAATTAGTTCTAATGGGTGAGAATTACTATTAGAATTAATATATTACTATTTGCACAAGGCAAAGGAAACAAAGAAGATCATCGAGTCAAAAGATTATTGGCATATAATTAAAAATAAATGACATTAATAAATCACATGATAAAGATATATATAATATAGTAAATGAACCGCCAAGTAAGAAAAGAGAAAGTTTAAAGACTAGAGATTGAGAGAATTATGATATAAATTTACAGTAGCATAAATAAAAGGTTTTATAAAGATTATTACATTATAAATGAGAAGAGCTCTTAAAGGGAATGTAAAGTAAAGTTTGGAAACTGGCCAGAAAGCTTAAGGTTCATTACAGAAATATATTACCCATTTCTTCCAGGGCTGGTTCCCTTAGGTTACACGTCCAGGTTGGTAAAAAAACATAGGCACCATTGATTGATTACTTGA
Organism: Epiperipatus broadwayi; assembly: GCA_028023455.1. NCBI lineage: Eukaryota > Metazoa > Onychophora > Udeonychophora > Euonychophora > Peripatidae > Epiperipatus > Epiperipatus broadwayi. The sequence goes on along the minus strand of JAQFVV010006602.1, from coordinate 36,605 downwards.
ACAACATTTTATTTGATTTTGGCAGCCTGATTTGTCCGGAAAGAATTTAGCAGCTTCATTGAAGATTTTTAGGGGACTTCAGGAACAATAGCCAGATTCCTGACATTTAGCTTCTTATCATGATAGAAACAATTTTTGAATTCATGATTTTGAACAGCACATATTTTACTGGCACTTTTCTGCAACAAAGATGTTTTTTTTTTCAAACTTTCCAGAGCTATATATACTGTCCTCTGATGCCTTCAGGCTAGCGCTTCTTTCATTATCAATGTTTTTAGATTTACTGGTTGTTTTTAGATACATTCCTTCGATAAGGCTTTCAAACTCATTAACTTGAATTCATTTTCTAATTAGAAAATGAATTCTTAAAATCAGAAAATGATTTTAATTAGGAAATCCTTATCTTTTTTCTAATTAATAAAACTTTAACTGTTGTTTTTGGAAAGGGAAAATCTGAAAGCTTATCGAAAGAATGTAGCTTTTAATCAATAAAACTTTAACAAATTATTTAAAAATAAAATCAAACATTCCCGACGCAATGAAATTTTTAAACAATTATATATATTTAAATATTTACATATATATACGCACAATCCACGCAGTTATAATATATAAATTCATGAATAATTTTATCATGAATTTATTAATAGCATTGATTAATTTTAAACTGAAACTAATTAATTTTAGTATGCATTTATAAAATAAGTTTCCTTTATGGAAATTAGTGTGAATTGAATGTATAAAGCCCCATTGCATCGGAAATTTAAGGTTAGTGTTATGTGTTTAAAGTGGGCTTATGGCTAGATGTCATGAAGCTAGGATCGAACTCAGATCCAACTGCTTCAATATATATATAAAATACATATTTTGCGGGTTCATCCATGTTAAAAACTTTTAATATCAATATACTGACGTTTCGACTTGGTCACACAAGCCATCCACAGAGTTATAAAAAGGTAGAAAGATGGTTGTAGAGGCGCTACAATCACTGGTTTGAATAAAACATTAAAAATCCCACCAATAGCAAAAATGTTAAATTTAAGAATGTTTTTTAAAGAAATCTTTCCAAATAGGAGGAAGTTTGCACGTATCATCTTGCTTATTGATACAATCTGGCCTTTTAAGTATCTCAATGGCTACTCTGATTTTGCATTGGTAGAGATTATCACATCTGGATATGATCCTGGTACTAGAAAAATCTATTTTATGACCTGAATCTATAGTATGGAGTGAGAGTGCTGATGATGATGAGTGTTGTTTAACTGCATTAGCATGCTCATCTCTCCTAACACTGATGCGACGATTACTCATACCTATGTAAGAAGCTTTACAATTTTTACATGAGATTTGATAGACACCATGAGATTCAAGAGGGATTGAATCCTTAGGCTTGGTTATTATATTGCTGATCTTTTGATGAGCAGAAAATGCTGTATCTATATTATAGCGTTTTAATATACGTCCGATACTGTCTGTAGTTCTATTTACATATGGAACACAAATCCTAATAGCTGACTTATCATCTTTTTGTTTTCTATTTTGTCTATTTTGGGCTTGAAATAAGGCTTTTTTTATAAATTTGTAATTATAACTATTTGCTAATAAAACACTATTAATATGATTTATTTCTTCTTTCAGATGTGTGTCATCTGAAAGGTTAATTGCTCTATTTAAAAGAGTTTTGGCTACAGAAACTATCTGAGTTGGGTGATGATGAGAATGGAAATGTAAATATCTGTCTGTGTGTGTATCCTTTCTGTAAATAGAAAAAGATAAACTATTTGGTGTTCTGGTGACTAGAACATCAAGAAAAGGGAGTTTTCCATCAGACTCTGTCTCCATTGTAAATTTAATATGAGGATGCATATTATTTAAATGTAAGAAAAAATCATCTAATGTATTTTTTCCATGTTGCCATATGACAAAAGTGTCATCTATGTATCTGAGCCAAATGAGAGGTTTTAAAGATGATGATTCTAAAGCACGAGTTTCTATATATTCCATGAATAAATCAGCTATTACTCCTGAGATAGGTGAGCCCATAGGAGTACCAAAAACTTGTCTGTAATGCTGTCCATTGTATACAAAATATGTATTTAAGAGACAATGTTTAATCAAAGCAATAATATGGTCTGGTAAATTGCAACGTTGTGAGATTATATTTAAAGCTTCATCAATTGGAATGTTTGTAAACAAAGACACGACATCAAAACTGACCAGAATGTCACTAGCATTAATTTTTAAACTTTTTAAAACAGAAATAAAATGAAGAGAGTTTTTAATATATGATTTAATAGATGGGATTGTAGGTTTAATGAAATCCGATAAGTATCTAGCTAAAATATGAGTTGGAGAACCTATTGCACTTACTATTGGACGAAGAGGGGTATCTGGTTTGTGAATTTTTGGAAGTCCATAAAATTTTGGACAGACACAAGATTTTTCACGAGGGATTATTTTATTTTATATATATATATATATATATATGTTAAAACGAAGATTTGCATGGGTTAAATATAGAAAATACATATTTTGCGGGTTCATCCATGTTAAAAACTTTTAATATCAATATACTGACATTTCGACTTGGATGGCTTGTGTGACCAAGTCGAAACATCAGTATATTGATATTAAAAGTTTTTAACACGGATGAACCCGCAAAATATGTATTTTATATATATATATATATATATATGTAGAGAGAGAGAGAGAAGGAAATTAACTTTCAATTCTGCACTGTTTGTTTTTTAATGTATAAATCTATATGCAGTAAAAAATGAGCAGTGCATGTTTGAATGTTAATTTCCTTCTATGTAATTAAAAATACTAATCTTGTAACTTTTTGGTAGATATTTCTTTCTAGCAAATCTTGTTAAAGTTAATTTTTCTTTTTTCTGCTCCATTGTATTCTGTTCCTGTTCACCATTTAATTCTATAACTTTAACTTAATAGAAAAGAGTTATTTGCTATTTATATCTCTGTATTCATAGAAGAATCCACTTTAATATCTTCATTCACTATTAGAGTACTAGCTGTATCTTCTAGTGCCTCAATTTGACTTTTTGTGGTATGATTTATATGGTATCTCAAAACTTTATTTTTTTCTTATCTAATCTCTTATATCAGCATTAAAAAAGAAAAATCTGTTTTTACATGATACTTCATTAATAATTCTGTGAGTGTTTTCTTTGCAATAGAACTTAATGTGAAGTATTAATAAAACATTGTGATTGTGTTTCATGGATATCAGTATACTCCTATTTATTTAGAGTATTTTTTAGCTGATGGACTGTTTTTCCCACATTTTAATTTGATTGAGGATGATATTCTGGTGTAAGTGTATGCTGTATCACCTTTGGAGCATGGAAGCTTTTCAATTTCTTTGAGATGAATCTTGTGCCACTGTCTGTTACAATTGTTTCAGGATATCCATGAATGAAAAATAGTTTAAGACTTTTATCATACTCTCCATACTAGTATCTTTTCAATGAGAAAATACCTCAAAAATTTCAATTGTTTAGACTATCATTTTTCCAATCTTTTCAAAAAATTAATTATATAATTAATTTAAGGGATCTATGGTTATAATGAACTTTGCAGATAGCTCATACAGTTTTAGGTTATAAAGAAAAAACCATTTGTTACACATACAGACTAATGTATGCAAATTTGAATTATATATACCAATGTGAATATAATTTTCTTTTAATTTGAATAATCTTCAATAGCATATTAAATGATATGTGTGGTTTTAATTTAGTAAACTTAAAACTAAGTGTTTGTATAAAAAGAATATTAAAATTATTCTCACATTTTGACTAATCATTAGAACTTATCACATCTCTTAAGAATAGAAGTTCAATTATCGTTCCATTTTTCTAAGAAATCAATAACTACTGCTAAACTGTAAAATAAAACTATGCTATAATATGCGTTCTTCACTCTTCACTAATAGAAAAATATAGTTTCTGAATCACAGATGAATATATGTTATCAGATGTTTTGGAATACGAGTTGCAGTAATAAATTTTAGATGTTGCAAAAAAAACACATCTATAATAATGTATTACACAAAAAGAATGTAATTGATTATTAAAATCATATTATATTAAAAAGACTGCTGACTTATAAATTATTAAATCAAATAATTCTATTACTTCTTATACTTATTTTAATTATCTATTGCTAGCAAATATTTTTATCTCAAATATTTACTAAAAACAACACTGTATAAAAATAAAATATTTTTATACCACATCCTGCTATTGATGAACGAATATGAATAACTTTAGTGGATATATTGCCACATATTTATAATATATTTAAAAATGTTGATTTGATTTTTAAGCTATGACTGACCAATCATCATTGATATGACAATTACACTGCTTCTTGACTAATAAGCTATCTTGTATGCTATATGCTACAAAGATATAATTCATTCAGTTTATATCTTACAATCAGCATCTTATTACTACAGTTTGCACCCATTTTTAATTTTTTCCTCACAAAGAAATTTTTTAGTTTTTTAGCATCACTATTTTTCTACATTCCATTGATTCATTAGCTAAAAATTTTAATCATTCAACAAATGACTTTTATCTATTTCATCTTTACCTATAACCCATTCTAATTTACTTGTCATATCATGGCAATTGATCATAGATATGAGAAATTTCATCAGGTTATCAGATTGCCTTTTCATTTTTACTAAAGATATAGTAGATATTTTTTAAAATAGATTTGAATCAGTAAATGAGTTATTGAAAAATTTTGCATTAATATCACTCTTTTTTAATATTTACGCTTTAATTACTTACATAGTGCTATCCCAACAAAAATCTACTTAATAGCTAGATTTAATATAATGTTAATTTATCAATACTACTATTGATCAATAAAATTAACTTTTCTATTGAGAAAATTATCAATGTAATTCATTCAAAAATTTCATACTGTTTAATTATCATTAAGTTCATATCTTCTTTGGGAGAAAAGATTAACTTTTTAATATCAAATTAATCTAGAGTAAAAAATTATTTTGGCAATTAAAATCAGAAAACTTTCAACATGAAATTGTTTTTTTTTATTAGGTCTTTATGAATGAATTTATTAAACTATTCAATGACTTTAAATGATATTTAAAATCTCATCTCTATAACTCATATAAACACTACATCCTGCTAAAAGTAAATTTATTAAAGTCTTCTTTGATTCTTATGCACCACCAATACACATTTTTTTTCCCACAAAAATTAAATACTGGAAAATATGAGTTATATAATAAGAAAAAAAAGTATTTCTGAATCATTTTTTCTTTTAATAGCAAATTCATCATCTGCAAAATCAGGTATTGATAATTGAAAAATAAATATCTAGATTCCCTAACTAAAATTAATGTCAAAGGCTTTCTTACAAATATCTTTTTGATTTAATAGAATGACTTGTTAATTTTGATGTCATTTACTCTTTTTGTCATAAGTAAAAGGAGATTATGGAACACACTCTTGGAGAATCCAATTTTTCATACATTTCATATATTTCCATGAATCATATACACATAAATGTCTTCATCCAACAATTTTATTATTATTATATATATATGACTTTTATTAAAAAAACAAAACTAGAAAAAATAAAAATCAGAGATTAAATCCATGCATCAGTGAGTATATTTGCTGCTTCCTAGAGCTTTGTTTACAACTCCATAGCAATTGATTAATTTGGGCATATAAATAAACTTTTGATTACAATGAGATTAACCCAATTAAAACTTGTAGCTATCTGATTGATCTGTTTTTTTTATAACTGTAAAATGTAATTTTTGTTTGTTTTTTTCCTCTCAACATTTGCTTAAAGCAGTCTGCATTGCTTTTTTTTTATTATTGATTTGTGCCTTTTTGTTTCCTATTTGATTTCCTTTTACGTTTTTTTTTTTTCACTTTTTTTTATAAAATAATTCAAAACATATTCATTTTTTTTGTAATCTATATTAAATAAATCCCTATTTTTTTATGTAATCTTTGTTTGTTGTGTTTTTCTTGGTATAATTTGCAATCTGTTTTTATATTTAATAAAGTTTACATAAAAAGAAACATACTACTTTGTGGGTAAAAGGGCCATGCAATCATTTTTAAGAGCTAATATAATTGTGTCTTTCATTATTCTACATTACATTGAACCCTTTTCTTCTTAAAATTATAAAACAAAAATTCCATTCCTTATAAAGTTGTTCATGAGATTCAACAACAACAAAAAATCATTAAATAAAAATAATAATGCTATGCATTTTACTTAAATATTTCTTTGCTTTCTATTGTGAAGCAGGTATGGTGACCCACTATATTCATAGATTTTTTTTTACTGATGCATCTAGTTTGGATGTTTACAATATTTAATCAAGCACATATTATTTATTATATTAACTTATTTCCTTTCATTTTTAACATATATCTTTGTTACAGGAAAGTGGTTTCACACATCAGAAAAGATAAAATAATCCTAGTGATCCCTGAACATTTGTAAACCCTTGATAACATAAATAATTTTATATAATTACTATTTGTCCTAAAGTATCTAAAATAAATTATTGTTTTATTTTATGCTTTTTTCTTTCATTGTTTTCGATTAAAAGTTTATATCTCATATCCCAATATAAATATTTTTTATTTTATCATTCATGAAAGCATTAATAAACATTATGATTTAAACAAGAATATTTAAGTTTAATAAGAAAAAAAATATTTAAAAAAAATATTTACATATTATTTTAAATATTAAAGATTTAAAAATATCCAAATAAAATATCATAATATGAAATTTTAAAAAAATTATTAATTAGCCTACGTGTAAATTTTTTTCAAAAATTGCTTGTTAAATGAAATATAAAAATTATCTTTTGTCCTTAATTACAATTTTAATAATATAACTTAATGAAAGAAAGAAATCAAATTAGTTTAATTTAAAATTTTATTTTTATTTTAGATAATAAAAAAATGGATTTTTAAAAAATAAAACAAAATGGGAAGAGGATGTATAAAAAGTGTAAAAATTCATTTTAAAAATATTTTCAAACTTTAGAATTGAAATTGTTACCCAAAGTAAAGTGGTACTTGTTAAGAAAAACTATGCTAGGTTCTTTATTAAAAGCGTGATTCTCATCACTGATTTGCATTCAAATAAAAACTATTATCTAGAAAGAAACCTTTTTTAAAAAACAAAAAGTATCCTTGTCTTAGCATATATTTTTTTTTAATTGAATTATATATATATATATATTTGTGTAAGATAAAAACCCTTTATATGGCTATAGCCAAGGCAATGAAATTCTAATAGTTCTCTTTAAAAAAAAAATAATGATGAAAATATTACTCATCAGTTTTGTAATTGCTAAATGATTAGTGCTTGAATGTTTATCTTTCATGTTTCCTCCCTGGTTAAGAGAATTAGTTAGTTGAACATTTCTCACCTGAAAGACAAATTCTAAGTGTAATTGGAAGATAGAAATGTATATCCAACATGTATTTGAACTTAAATTTTAAACATGGCAAATAAACATATTATTGCTATACCACAAGGCTCTTTTTATATACTTACTTCAAACATAATCTTCTTAAAATAAATAAATTTAAGATTTAATTAATAAAACTGCACTAAATGTTTCTCTAAACCAGGGATAGTCAACCTTTTTATACGTACTACCCACTTTTGTATCTCTGTTAGTAGTAAAATTTTCTAACCACCCACCGAGTGATTTATAAAGTAGGGAAGTAACTTTACTTTATAAAATTTATAAAGCAGAGTTATAGCAAACTAAAGCATATAAATCTTTATAAAATGTTTTTAAAAAGTCAATTAAATTTTAAAAAAAAGAAAGTGCTTCAGTGTCAGACAAAATCCCTACTGCCCACCATGAAGGCTGGAACACCCACTAGTGTGCAGTAGGGACCAGATTGACTGCCACTGCATACTAATATTTCCATTAAACTTCTTTACTTCCCAACCAATCTTATTAATAAAAGATCTGCAATTATATTCCCAGCTAATTGAACAGATAAAATTAATGGTCAAATTATATTTTTTACTGTTTCAATACATATTTTAAATAATATTAATATTGATGGAATTAAATGAGCAAATATAATCATCCATCAATTATAAACCTAATTCATAACAGTAGCATAAAATTAAATTTGACATAATTATTAAATAAAATCATCTCATAAATATATAAGAAAATAATTCTAGTTTATTATTAAATATAATTATAATATACAATCTAACAAAAATTAATATGATTTCTTAAAGAAGCTTAAATTCCTTATTTAAAATTTTCAATAATCTTTTCAATAACATATATTCACAACAAGGAATTACTCGATATATTATCAGAATAATCATAATTTAACAATTAAAGAAATTTAGTTTACTTTTAATATTCAAATCCCTGGAAAAAGATTCAAAAATTCTAAATAAATTTATCATCAGTCTCAATAACATGATTACTTAAGAAATAGTAAAATACATATTTTTGTTTAAAAAAACTACTGCTTGGTTATACTAATCTACTTAGCTAATTATTTTTCTCAGGAACATCTTTTTTCAGTAATTGTCCTATAAAACATGTTCTCAATAATCAATATAATGTGTATTATATCAAGTTTTATTTGATACACAAAAAAATTTAATGAACCATCATGTTGTCCAATGATTTTTTTATTATCTGTAATATCAAAATCTCCACAGTTTCTTATTGTCTTTGGTAGCTTCTGTAATTTGTATAATAAGTATCCAGAAACATACAGAAACTAATCTGAGCATTTTTTTTACTTTGCATCATGAGGTAATCTAATCTATACTCTTATTTTATTTATATAATTTTTAAAATTTATTCAAGTTTTTCATGTTTTTACTAATACATTTAGCATTATGAAGGCTGCCATGGTACTATAATATTTGATCATTAAATTTTTTTTAAAATACAGCTAAAACTTATTTAACTTTTATATTTAATCACTACAACATTTATTGAAACTCAAGGGAAATAAAATATGTCAATCTACAATTTTATAAATTGTTCTACTCATTTAACAAACATTCAATTTTGCAAGTGTTAAATAGTGATCACCTCTATGAAACTATTACTAGTTTTTTTTTTTTTTTCATATGTCAAAGCATCGTCCAGGAAGCAAACCTGCGACAACTGTCTGCAAGCAACTGCTTGCTTGCAAGGTGGTTGCACTAACCTCTTGGCTATCAACACTTGACAGCTATTACTAGTTTGTATTTTTATTTTATATGTAGTACATTTTTAAAAAGATTTAAATTTGTAAATTATAATAGCCATTTGGATTTTTTCACATTCTTTATTCAAAATGGTTTTAAGAACTAACAAGAATTTTAATTTACTTCATCAAACTACATAATAAGTTCTGAAGATTATTGAAATTAATTAACTGTACTTCTAAAATGCATTACAATTTTCATTTTCTGTGAAAATATGAATTTCATTCTTTTACTCCTAGATAAAAATTTAAACATTGTAGGATCAATAATTTCAAAACATGAAAATTATGCAAAAATTGCTTATTTAAATAAATTTTTTTTAATCACTATTAAATCATAACTCCAAAATTCTTAAAAATTAAGATGAATAGAGAATTGATTTTCTATCTTTTACAATCTTACAATTTTATTTGCTATATTTTTTTCATTTATTTTTTAAAAAATTAATAAAAGAAAAGGTTATTTTTCTTCACTTCCTATTAATACCAATAAACAGCATTTAGTTTTCAAATTTATCCTTGCCAGATTAACGATTGTGTCAAGGTAAAAGGAATCATGCAATCTTAATTCAACAGTAGTACACTTTTTATCTCTTATATATAACTCACCCTATCTTTAAAACACTGCAGATTAATGGAAACGTAAACAAGTGTTATATGTAAATATTAAATAATAACTATTGTAATAGTTTTAAAAATAATATTGGCTATAATTAAATATATTTCAATTCATAGATTAAAAACCAAATTATCTAATAGTTTTAGAAATCCTATTTGTTTTGAGATTGAAGGATTTTATTGATTAGGAGCAAATCATTACCAAGTCTCATAGTTGGTTCACCAACCTATGCAACTGTAAATGAGATATATTAAATGTTATGCTAATTAAATCAACTTTTATTTATGTTTAGAAACAACAATAATTATTTCTAGTGGATACTAATATTTTAAATTTAAAAGTTCCATTTTGAAAAAATAATTCTCCAAATTTATCTCAATCCGCCGATTACAATATTCTCCTCAATATATTAATGATTGTATAATAGTACATAGTCTATATATGGATAAAATAAAAATGCTTCTGTAAAAAAAAAAGAATTCAAACGTACAGTTTAATATGTTAAATTTAATAAATAAAATGATTAATCCTTTAATAGGCATTTGGGACAAACATGGATCTCTTGAAAAAAAATCATTTTGAAAATATTCACATTTTATTTTTTAGTATATTGTTTAAAAATATATATTTAAAACTTTTAAAATTAAAACAGAAAACTAAAAATTTATATTTTAAATCATTTTCATAAAAAATCAAATGTTCTGCATATTTGTTGTTGGTAGTATAATGAATGTCTAAATTAAAATGATATTTTATTTGAATTGATTTTCTAGTACTGTGATTGCCAAATATAATTTATTATTGATAAATATTAATTATAATTAAAGTTTTAAAAAATATTTATGTAAACGACTTACAAACATTTAGAGAAACATCAATTAAAGGTGTTTGAAAAAAAAGTTCCTACTCAAATTAAAATATTTAAAACCATAAATGTGCTGTGATATGTCTAAGTAATTCCATCTCTTGATAAAAATATATTTAAAATTGTTTAAAAATAAGTATATAAATTAGAAATTGACAATGTTAAGACAGAAAATGCTGTTAGAACATGACTTCCTGCAGAATGTAATTTGAATATTTTTTTATTATTAGTAGAATACTAGCAGTAAATGTTAGTACTAGAATAAAATATAGGTGTCACAACTATATACATATATATATATTCAACATGTTTCGATGCATATTATTTTATCCATTTTTCTAAAGAAAATTAATATGCAAAATTTTAATTTATAATGGTTGTTTTAATAGACTTTCTTTAATGCAGTCTTAAATGATGTATAAAATAAATTTGGCACTAATAAGGTTAGTGGAAAAATATGTAAGAATAGAAATTTTAATCCACCATTTACATTATTTTAATATGAATTCATTACAGAATGAAGAGTTTAAGAGTATTTAATCTTTTAAAAAAAAGTTTTTATAAGCTTATCATGATTTTATTATACATTACATATAATTGTATCATTTGTAAGCATATTTATGTATTTTCTTGAAAAATTCTTGAGGCCATGAAGTTTATTATCTGTATCTGGCATTATCAATATTATGGGAGAAGAACATATAACATAATTCTCTAAATTATAAATTATTTTTTGTGTCTAAACTTAATTTTTTGACATACATATGTCTAAATTAAATGGAAGCAGCCCACCAAATCATATGTCACATGATCCAATTTAAAAAGCTTGTATTACAAATGTTATATATAGAGCTTGCAAATAAACTCTTAACAAGCTTTGCAGAATATCCCCAACTCCAGACCAGTTTCTGATACTGGCTTCCTCAGGTGATTTTATATTGCTAAAGTTATTAATATGTGGTATATCTGAACTTGGTTCAGTCCCATATAACTATTTAAGTTAGATAGCTGGATTGGAAGATATATGAATGTTTGAAATTTTCAGATATTCTACTTAATAGTTATTCAGTAGATAAAGTGCTCAGCTGGTTGTGGTATTTTTAATCTAATACTTGAATATCCTAGCATCTCACTGAGAAAGCTAGTATCAGAAACCAGTCTGTTTGGAGACATTTTGCAAAGCTTGTTAAGAGCTTATTTGCAAGCTCTATATATAACTCATAATATATATTATTGATTAATTTAAATTATTTTGTTTTATAACAATAACATATATATATATATATATATATATATATATATATATATATATATATATATATATATATATATATATATATATATATATATATATATACACACACACACATTTACAAATATTACTGTAAACTCTTTTAAAATATTTTATTAGAATGAATAAAAATTATATTTTTATTTTTTTAGTATAAAAAAATGAATGAAATTGAATATGTTATTTTCTTTGCTTATTTTTTTTTTATAATGTCATTTTAACTTAAAAAATCAATTTTCATATTTCCTTTAATTTTAATTAATTTTCCATCAAAGTGTATTTTTGAAGATGTGTTGTTAAAAAAAGGAAAACTGATTTTTTAAGTAAATTCATTAATGAGCATGCATAACCAAAGATTGATATCTGTTATTTAAAATATCCAAAATCCTATGTTTATTTGTTGATTTGTTATAGAATGTAATTTTTTAAAAGACATTATATGAGAAAAAAGCTTAAAATGTTTAGTTGTTGTCAGTAGCTTTAATCTGTTTTTATAAGAATTTGTATCAGTGATATGTAGTAAGTAAACCATGGATCTAAAAACTAGGAAGCTATTAACCACCCATAAGCAATAATGATTTGATAGATACATTTTAAATTAACTATTGATGCTCCTTCATAATTGTCCTAAGAAATGTCACCAAAGAAACTCCATCTCAACTTTAAATTACTAGCTGAAAAAATAATGTTTTAAAATCTGATTTTTTTTAATTGTATAATTATCATTTCAATTAAATATATGGATAAATTATTATATATTGTTATATATAATCATGTCTGTTAAGCTTTTACATAACTTCCATGGTTTCTTTTAAAAGTATATGATGGTTCCACTGTCATTTGTTTTAAATCATGCTGTTGTGGCTTCCTTTAGCACTATTTTGTTGTTTTTTCATTTATTTAACAGAAAAAAAATGGAATTAAAATTATATTGATTTATTAGTTCAAAAATAGTCTCAATATGGGCATTATCATATAGCAAAAAGTTACAAAGAAGCTGACAGATAATGAGAACCAGCCATAGTGTTACTAATTGCAAATTTGTTGTTCTTTCCAATAAGGGCTTTGAAGTGTATTCATTCTTTTGTTACATTTCATAAATGAAAACATATATTTTCCATAGTTTATATATCTGTTTGTGATTATTTTTTGCAAAATATTTGTTTAGTATTTATTTTTTTAAAAAAATAATATGATTAGATTTAGATTTATTTTTAAAATGTTTACTTTTAAAAAAAGACAAGTTAAGAAAAATCAATGTAACTGACTGAACAAGAATGCATTCATATTAAACACTAATTTATATTAGTCATTTTTTTAAAAAAAATTATAAACAGAATTTTACACTTTAAAAAAAAATGTTAGATTTGCATAATCTGAACAAAATTTGTTTGGTTTTTACAAATTAAGTTAAAATAATTCTGATTTTTTTAATTTAATATTTTTCATGACTGTTATAATTGATCAATAAGAAAATATTATTATTCTTATTTTAATCTTATTATGTATTTCCTTTTAATACTTTTGTTTTCATATTAGCAAAGTTAAAATAATATTTTCAAAAATAATTTTCATTTGTAAACATATATTTCTAACAAATAATTCAAAATTTTTGAAAATATAATAAACAATAAAGATAAATTTGATCAAAAAAAGTGGTACATTTGATTCAACTTGCTGCTAGGGATTCTCCAAAAAGTTGAACAACTGTTGAGTAAATTAAATAGTTTTTGTTTTAGGTAAAATATAGTCTGTTTTTTATTATTTATTTAATTATATATATATATATTGTAACCATATATTTTAGCATAAAATATAATAATTGATGTAACTATTATTAAAAAATTTCTCTGTCTTCTTTGGTGATTTGATTGGCTTGATTTGCACTTTGAACAGATTACTCTCTTACATTATTTTAATAAATTTAAATTTGCTTCGTTCCATATACTAATTCATATCAGAATGTTTAACTTTTTAAAAATTTTGACAACACATTTAATTTGGTAAAATAGTATTAAAATATAATATTTTGTTTTATTTGTTTAAAGTAATCTTAAAAATTATTTCTATTGAATTAACAAAAAAACCATTTGTTCAATTAAAATAAATTATTAAAAATAAATACAGTAATTACGTATGCGTCTCAATGTAAAAAAAAAGAAAAGAGCGCGAATTTAAGAGCAGATCGTCTGTTAGTTTGCTTTTGGAGGGAGAGAAAAAGAAAAGAAAATGGTAAAAAGGCAAATGGTGTAAATTTGATAAGCTTATTTTAAAATAGTTAACAAGTAAACGGATTACCACAAATTTTCTATAAACGTAAAAATAATATCGTGGTATTTAATTATAAGATGAATTGCTAAATTTAAAAGTCTGTTCAAGTCGGCTGGCCAAGTGGATCAAATCACTGGTAATAATTTCCCAATATTACATTTGAAATGTCGGAGCTTCCCAGTTTAAAAGAATTAATTGCAAGAATTTGGTATGTTTTAAAATGTTTATTGTTCTACAATTTGGAAAATTTAAATAAGTATTTTAATTACAGAAGTTTTATAAATATGAAAATTTGCTTTTTAAAAAAGAAGAAGTTTAAATTAAAGTAAAATGTTAAAGTTATCAACATAGTTTAATATTTCCATTTCTAATTCTAATAAAAATATAGTATTGATTGATATTTAACTTTATAATGCCAGTAATATATTTGCTAGTTAATTTTGTTTGCCATTTGGATAATAAACAGTCTTCAATAATTGATCAAAGCTATTTTCTAATTTGATCGTCAGTGTGGAATGATTAAATAAATTGCTATAATTGTTATTCCTAGATTTAAGCGTGGATAAATAAATATTTAGCATGGATGTGAGAAACTTGGAACATTTTTAATAGAGAAATGTAGAAATTAATAACTTTTGAAAAACATTTTCATTTAAATTCTGCTTGTCATGTTTTGAAATTGTTTCTTATTTATGGAGCCATGTAAAATCGTTAATCTAATAGTGATTATAATAACTAACACAAATGGATAAAAATTGCATGTATGGAATTCAATTATAATTATAGCTATTACTTCGTACATTTATTGTTCGACACATCGTACATGGATTTCACGGATCATATTTGTCGTTATAAAATGCTATATAATCTAATTTGTGACACACACACCTGCTAAAATTCATTTATTGAACTACAAAATGCTATACATTTAATTTATATCACACACACACCCATTAGATTTTATGTATTTGATGAATAATTCATTACTTTAATTTTATCGTTATATGAACTTGCATGTGAAGTTCATAAGTTATATTTTATTAAGTTTAAATTAATAGGGGTTGAATAAAATATTTATTCAAGAGAATAGCGCTTGCGAAAAGGCTTGAAAAGTACTAAATGAATTCATGAGATGTATCAATCTTTGTGAGGTATTTTGTGAGTCTTTCCAGATTTATATTCCTATACTAATATTACTTATATTGTATTACACATGTTTTATTTTAAGCAAGATAAGTTAGTACATTAGTTGTCCTGATTAGTGTAACATTTTATTATGCAAGAACCCACATTTGCTAAAGTGTTAGTGTTTTCTGAATGATCAGAATAACTGAGGGGGATGATTTTGCACTTTAATGTGAAGTAAATAGTAATGTTGTTTTATAATGTTGAAAGGCATTAATCTGTGCCGGTGGTTAATCCGCAGATTATTTAATTGCCATTTTTGTATTTTACACTCATTCCAGCGCTGGTGGTTAATCCGCGGAATTGTGTAATTATACGTATTACTTTATGATGGTGTATCAATCCACAAAGCGTTTAGTATTATTTAATTCCTATGTGTAGATGAACGCATCCACAGGAATATGTTTTACTTCATAGATATAAGTTGGGCAAAGTATTTTAGTTAATCTGCTAAATCATCTTCTTCCATTTGTAAGCATAATTCATAAGTTAGATCGTCAAATTGTAGCAGGACATTCTATTCAAGTTACTTCATAATAATTAACTGTCGGTTGATTATTATTTACCGGAGTGTAAGTTTAAATTTTCATTTTATTTAATGATTGCATTATAGCTAAATCCTACAGATATAATATTATTTATTATATTATTATAAGTTTACGGTATGGATTTATTGAATCTGGAAATGACGTTAAATATTTCATGAGTTGATGTTGAATTTAGTATAATTTGCTCAAGATTCATTATATCAAATTGAAATAAGGTATGATTAGGTTTTTAAAACCGTACCTATGATATGTTAGTGAAGAAAGTCGATGGAATTATAATTTATTTATTTTATTTGTTTATTTATGTTTTTTTAATTATAACATTGGAATTAATTATTTATTATTCATAAATTTGTAAATAAATGTTGATTTATAATTAAACTTACTGTGCCGTTGCTATGTGTCATTCTTAAAATCAGAAATCATAAACCTTGGATAGAGCATACATGAAGTACATACTATTGTCAACATGATATCAGAGTTTAGTGATATTTTGAGAAAACATTTGGATGCTTTTAGTCTTTGGTAGTTTATGATGTGTAAGGTACAATAAAATCCCATTTACCTTTTCCATCATTTTGGCTTTGCGTAGTTGATTATAGTATACAATACAAATTGATTAGTAAACCTGTAAACAGATTTTCCAAATAATGATATGATTGAATATATTTACTTAACATTTTAAATTGTCATTTGTCAGTATTAAAAAGAGTCTCAGTGATATAGTAAACTATAAAAAAGAACCCAAGTATTTATGTTTATTTATTGCAAAGCTTTACCTGGACTAGCATTGGTATTAAAAATCATATAGATGGTTTAAAATTTCATAATATTATGTAGTTTCACAAATTATGCCATCTTGTACATGGTCGGCCATCGGGTCTCATACAATAAAAATCGCAAATTAAGGTTTGTAACATAATAACATTGCACTTATAATTTGTTTACTGTATTTTATCATACTACTATGATAGGTCATCGCGGTACACCCTGGCTGCGATCAAATTAAATCATAAAAGTTTATGTTAGATCATTAGTTTGGTCTGTGGTAAGTTGCTCCAGATGTTGGTTGTGGTCTTTGGTGCATAAAATAGATAGCATAATATGCTTTTGGATACAGCTCTTAATAGCTGACAATGTGTAGCGGGAATTGATCAGTGATCGAGGTTGCGATTCTTAGTGCACTTACTTGCGTTACGGAGTTGGGACCACACTTTAAGGGTTACAAATTTTTGGCGCCACAACGTGTTCAGCCCGATATGTTGAGGTTATACAGTCATTATGGGTGTGCAATTACAGTTTTTAGCACTTTATAAACATGCGACTTGATTAATTGATTGTTGCAGAGTACAATATGGTGGTGTGTGAACTGAATTAAAATGATTGTTGATTACAATTTTAATTTCCCATATTACAAGAATATTATCATGTGACAAATGCTCTATCATGGTGATAAAATATTGTATGTTTTATTGCTATATATTTCTCCAAATTAATTATATAAGATTTCTGATGACAATAGCAATCGTATTCCAAGATATACCAATATTTATGATTGAATTGGGAGAAGTTGAAATTATCAAGGGTTTATAAAGTAGTTGTTGTAATACTGCAAATATTTAAAGTGGGGGTTCAGATTATTTTAGTGTGAATGTGATAT
Source organism: Epiperipatus broadwayi (assembly GCA_028023455.1). NCBI lineage: Eukaryota > Metazoa > Onychophora > Udeonychophora > Euonychophora > Peripatidae > Epiperipatus > Epiperipatus broadwayi. The sequence goes on along the minus strand of JAQFVV010006602.1, from coordinate 18,882 downwards.
ATACCATCTGGGATAGATTGTTGGTGGTGAGGATTTAGTGGTTGGTCGGCTTGAACAAGATTTTAATTGATCATTGTTATTAAAACACATATTTTAGGAAAGTAAAAATTTGGTTTCACAAAATATTGAAATAGTTGTTATAAAATACCCAAAATGAGTGATTCTGAAGAAATTAGTTATCCTGAAACAACCCAAGAAGTTCCTGATTTTGATTTCCAACAACGGTTTATGTTGATGCTTCAACGCATAGAGATTGGAATGAATGAACAGTCTCTAAAATTGAATGAACAGTCTCTTTCCCAAAAAGAGATGTTAGAGTCTCACAAAGAGATGACTGAAAAATTAAATGAACAGTCTCTTTCTCAAAAAGAGATGACTGAAAAATTAAATGAACAGTCTCTTTCTCAAAAAGAGATGACTGAAAAATTGAATGAACAGACTGAAAAATTGAATGAACAGTCTATTTATCAAAAAGAGATGACTGAAAAATTGAATGAACAGTCTATTTCTCAAAAAGAGATGACTGAAAAATTGAATGAACAGTCTCTTTCTCAAAAAGAGATGACTGAAAAGTTAGATAGTTTTGAGAATAAAATGGCTGAAGTTCAGGAATTTGTGAAAGAAAAAATAGAAGCTGCTAGGGTAAAAACAATGGAGGAATTTAATCAAAAATTTCAATCCCTAGAAAATAGTTGTAAGGCAGCTAAAGGGGAGTCCGATATTAAATTAGAAGAAATTAAAGCTAATTTCTTCGATTATAAAAAGCACTTGGAAGTTCAGATAGAAGAAATTGGAAATAAGTTTATAACCCACGAGGAGAATGTGGACACTAAACTCAAGGTGCTTGATGTGGCAATGGGTGACTCAAGGAGTCAGTTGGCACAAATAGTTAGTGAAATGAACTATAAAGTTCAAGAAGTAGAGTCTCAATCTGCTAAATCTATCGATAAAATTAAATCCATGAGTGAATCTGTAACAGAGAGCAGAACAGAATTGAGTAGCATTAAAAAGATTTTGGAGGAAACTATCAATAGGTCTAAAGTAGAAAATAAAGAATTAAAAAAGACTAATGCTAAATTTAGTGGAGATTTAGAAATGATGCAAAAAGAGTGGAAGGAAATGAGGGATAAATGTCAAGAGTGGCCAAATGAATCAAATGAGTTTAAAGAAGGACAGAAACTAGAGGCAAAGATTGAAAATCTTCAGCTAAAAGTGTTGGAAATTCAAAGGGCTCAAGAGAAAAATGATAATTTCATTGGTCAAAACACCAAGTATTATGTAGAGGGGGCAGAGACCTCTGTTAAAGAAGTAGTTGTATCGGATGGTAATTTTACTGGTATCCGCACAACTCCCATTTTCCAAAAACCATTAGAAATTGAATCTGTGGCCAATGATGTCAAGAACACAGATATGTCTATGGGTGGATCTACAGCTCTTAAATTTCTAAAGATTAAGCCATTTAAAGGGGAGTATTTGGAAAACCCTCTAGAATTTCTTCAAAATCTGGAGGAATTGTTTACTTTATGTGCATTTTCAGAAAGAGAAAAACTGGCTATCTCCAGCAACCATCTTTATGCTGCTGCAAAAGATTGGTGGCAGTCTTTGTTTGATTGTCCTCAAACATATGGAGATTTTAAACATTTAATAATGTCAAGTTTCTGGGGTGAAGATCGTCAGGATAACATGCGTTATCAAATCACTCGAGAAAAGTACAATGCTAATAAAGGTAGCTATACTCAATTTTTTCGTGGACAGGCGGTCAAACTTAAAACTTTAACTGCTTTTCCATTATCTGAGCATCATATAGTCAGGATCTTAAGACATAACTTACCTCGACAGATTGAACAAGTTTTGATTGCTGCGGATAAGTATACAATTGATGAGGTGTCAGAGATCTTAGATGCACTAGAGACAAGTGAATGTGACCTGGAAAACAGATATAGAGGTGGAAAGGATGCTAGAGCTTCTCATAACTGTTCCATTGCTAATGTTAATGTTGCTCCCATAAGAAGTCCTTATCGTGATAACAGATACCAGAGTAGGAGTCGTAGTTATAAACGACCAAAATTTTATCATAGAGTTAATGGTCAACCTAGTCTAATTAATAAGACCCAAGATAGAGATCAACCTTCTGTTAGTGGAATTAAACCACTTCACACAAAGGATATTAAGACAAATGTTAAAAGTAGTGCATTAAACTAGAAGGGGCCTCATGGAAAAGTTCCTCATGTTAGCAACTTAAAGAAAAACGAATTTAGAAAATTTTTAAGCTTATATAATGGACCTTTCATGATTGAAAGCCAGGTGGGAGAGAATGCATTTATGCTCTCAACCCCTGAAGGAATCCGAGGCACCTACAATGCACGTAGTTTAAAACCTGTACCTTCAATAAATTAGGGGGATTTATATCGTGTAAATGTTATACCATATTCAGATTGATGATAAATTATAGATAGGATAATAAAAATAGTGACTTATGATGTACCTTAGTAGAGTTTGATGAAATGGAATTCTGAAGAAAGATAAATTTTTTCCATAGGGGGGTGTAAACTGTAACCATATATTTTAGCATAAAATATAATAATTGATGTAACTATTATTAAAAAATTTCTCTGTCTTCTTTGGTGATTTGATTGGCTTGATTTGCACTTTGAACAGATTACTCTCTTATATTATTTTAATAAATTTAAATTTGCTTCGTTCCATATACTAATTCATATCAGAATGTTTAACTTTTTAAAAATTTTGACAACACATTAAATTTGGTAAAATAGTATTAAAATATAATATTTTGTTTTATTTGTTTAAAATGATCTTAAAAATTATTTCTATTGAATTAACAAAAAACCATTTGTTCAATTAAAATAAATTATTAAAAATAAATACAGTAATTACGTATGCGTCTCAATGTAAAAAAAGAAAAGAGCGCGAATTTAAGAGAAGATCGTCTGTTAGTTTGCTTTTGGAGGGAGAAAAAAGAAAAGAAAATGGTAAAAAGGCAAATGGTGTAAATTTGATAAGCTTATTTTAAAATAGTTAACAAGTAAACGGATTACCACAAATTTTCTATAAACGTAAAAATAATATCGTGGTATTTAATTATAAGATGAATTGCTAAATTTAAAAGTCTGTTCAAGTCGGCTGGCCAAGTGGATCAAATCACCGGTAATAATTTCCCAATATTACATTTAAAATGTCGGAGCTTCCCAGTTTAAAAGAATTAATTGCAAGAATTTGGTATGTTTTAAAATGTTTATTGTTCTACAATTTGGAAAATTTAAATAAGTATTTTAATTACAGAAGTTTTATAAATATGAAAATTTGCTTTTTAAAAAAGAAGAAGTTTAAATTAAAGTAAAATGTTAAAGTTATCAACATAGTTTAATATTTCCGTTTCTAATTCTAATAAAAATATAGTATTGATTGATATTTAACTTTATAATGCCAGTAATATATTTGCTAGTTAATTTGTTTGCCATTTGGATAATAAACAGTCTTCAAATAATTGATCAAAGCTATTTTCTAATTTTATCGTCAGTTTGGAATGATTAAATAAATTGCTATAATTATTATTCCTAGATTTAAGCGTGGATAAATAAATATTTAGCATGGATGTGATAAACTTGGAACATTTTTAATAGAGAAATGTAGAAATTAATAACTTATGAAAAACATTTTCATTTAAGTTCTGCGTGTCATGTTTTTGAAATTGTTTCTTGTTTATGGAGCCACGTAAAATCGTTAATCTAATAGTGATTATAATAACTAACACAAATGGATAAAATTACATGTATGGAATTCAACTATAATTATAGCTATTACTTCGTACATTTATTGTTCGACACATCGTACATGGATTTCACGGATCATATTTGTAGTTATAAAATGCTATACAATCTAATTTGTGACACACACACCTGCTAAAATTCATGTATTGAACTATAAAATGCTATACATTTAATTTATATCACACACACACCTGTTAGATTTTATGTATTTGATGAATAATTCATTACTTTAATTTTATCGTTATATGAACTTGCATGTGAAGTTCATAAGTTATATTTTATTAAGTTTAAATTAATAGGGGTTGAATAAAATACTTATTCAAGAGAATAGCGCTTGCGAAAGGGCTTGAAAAGTACTAAATGAATTCATGAGATGTATCAATCTTTGTGAGGTATTTTGTGAGTCTTTCCAGATTTATATTCCTATACTAATATTACTTATATTGTATTACACATGTTTTATTTTAAGCAAGATAAGTTAGTACATTAGTTGTCCTGATTAGTGTAACATTTTATTATGCAAGAACCCACATTTGCTAAAGTGTTAGTGTTTTCTGAATGATCAGAATAACTGAGGAGGATGATTTTGCACTTTAATGTGAAGTAAATAGTAATGTTGTTTTATAATGTTGAAAGGCATTAATCTGTGCCGGTGGTTAATCCGCAGATTATTTAATTGCCATTTTTGTATTTTACACTCATTCCAGCGCTGGTGGTTAATCCGCGGAATTGTGTAATTATACGTATTACTTTATGATGGTGTATCAATCCACAAAGCGTTTAGTATTATTTAATTCCTATGTGTAGATGAACGCATCCACAGGAATATGTTTTACTTCATAGATATAAGTTGGGCAAAGTATTTTAGTTAATCTGCTAAATCATCTTCTTCCATTTGTAAGCATAATTCATAAGTTAGATCGTCAAATTGTAGCAGGACATTCTATTCAAGTTACTTCATAATAATTAACTGTCGGTTGATTATTATTTACCGGAGTGTAAGTTTAAATTTTCATTTTATTTAATGATTGCATTATAGCTAAATCCTACAGATATAATATTATTTATTATATTATTATAAGTTTACGGTATGGATTTATTGAATCTGGAAATGATGTTAAATACTTCATGAGTTGATGTTGAATTTAGTATAATTTGCTCAAGATTCATTATATCAAATTGAAATAAGGTATGATTAGGTTTTTAAAACCGTACCTATGATATGTTAGTGAAGAAAGTCGATGGAATTATAATTTATTTATTTTATTTGTTTATTTATGTTTTTTAATTATAACATTGGAATTAATTATTTATTATTCATAAATTTGTAAATAAACGTTGATTTATAATTAAACTTACTGTGCCGTTGCTATGTGTCATTCTTAAAATCAGAAATCATAAACCTTGGATAGAGCATACATTGAAGTACATACTATTGTCAACATGATATAAGAGTTTAGTGATATTTTGAGAAAACATTTGGATGCTTTTAGTCTTTGGTAGTTTATGATGTGTAGGGTACAATAAAATCCCATTTACCTTTTCCATCATTTTGGCTTTGCGTAGTTGATTCTAGTATACAATACAAATTGATTAGTAAACCTGTAAACAGATTTACCAAATAATGATATGATTGAATATATTTACTTAACATTTTAAATTGTCATTTGTCAGTATTAAAAAGAGTCTCAGTGATATAGTAAACTATAAAAAAGAACCCAAGTATTTATGTTTATTTATTGCAAAGCTTTACCTGGACTAGCATTTGTATTAAAAATCATATAGATGGTTTAAAATTTCATAATATTATGTAGTTTCACAAATTATGCCATCTTGTACATGGTCGGCCATCGGGTCTCATACAATAAAAATCGCAAATTAAGGTTTGTAACATAATAACATTGCACTTATAATTTGTTTACTGTATTTTATCATACTACTATGATAGGTCATCGCGGTACACCCTGGCTGCGATCAAATTAAATCATAAAAGTTTATGTTAGATCATTAGTTTGGTCTGTGGTAAGTTGCTCCAGATGTTGGTTGTGGTCTTTGGTGCATAAAATAGATAGCATAATATGCTTTTGGATACAGCTCTTAATAGCTGACAATGTGTAGCGGGAATTGATCAGTGATCGAGGTTGCAATTCTTAGTGCACTTACTTGCGTTACGGAGTTGGGACCACACTTTAAGGGTTACAATATATATATATATATTGAAATGGATGCTTTATCTGCTTCAAAAGTTCCATTGCAAAATTAAAACTAACATTTATATTTATAAAGTTTTTAAAAGAAAACTATTTAAAAATTTTGTATGTTATAGCACACATACTCATTTATATTTTAAAATTCTGTAATTTTATTTTTTCAATAGATTTTAGTTGAAAATAATTTTCTTTCGATTCTTGTTTTTTTTTCCATTACAGTAATTAAAAGCAAGCAAAGTTTCATTTTATTTTGTTAATTTTAATCTGTTTTTAAAAGATGAGACTTATATTCTCATTTTTTTTTAAATTAATTTTGAATAAAATAAAAGACCTGATCAGATGTTTTTTTTAAATTAAGATTAAGTGGGAGATAGAGATTTACCTTGGTTAAAAACTTTAAATTAATGATTAGGTAGGAGATAACAATTCATATAAATAGCTCTGGATTTTTGACTGAATTATTATTCTCTTGTTATTCTTATTCTGCTTATTATTATTATCAGGTTCTTGTTGCATTTCTTATTTGGGGTGATTCTAATTTTTATATTTGATAACTACTCAATGCAGATCACTGAAGTTAGATTTCTGCAGACTGTTAATAATATTTACTGTTTGCCATGTTAGTAATAAACATCTATTCGCCATGCTGAAAATACATGCCATGAGAAATTTTAACAATATGCAGTGCTAAATCAACCCAAAGATGAACCCCAGAGTTCCATAATTGTATCTTCAAGAACATGACTTAAAAGCCTACTTCCAAACTGATTCAAAGATTGCCTTCAGACTTCCAAACATATAAATGTAAATCAAAACCTTTATAAAGAACCTATGCAGACTTGAACTTTGCCTATCCTTCTGGAAAAAATCAGCCAGACAGAACATTATACCTCAAAGTAAACAAACATTTTTGTATCATAACCAGGGCTTAAATCTTTAGCTAAATCTTTATGTTAAAGTCTCAGATTAATCTAAAAAAAAACCTGTCTCTATAATAAGTGATACATACTCTTTTAAATATCACTATTTTATTATGTATTTTATTTATTGTGTGTATTGGAGTCTTTGTTCTATGATTTGTATTTTTAAATTTATTTATCTGAGAGTGTATTGTGAATTTATATTTTATATGCTTAGTGTTTTTCTCTTTTTATATTACTAACTCTTGAAAAATGCTTGGGTAGACATTAATATTTTTAACTCATCTGTTTTTTTTTCATTATAATTAATTTAGATAAGCTTGTTTTGCATTTTCTGCAGACTGTAAATCTTTTGGCTAGTGATTTATTGTTCTGTTTTTTTTAAATCACAGAGATTTTGTTTTTTTTCTATGTAAAATTAAGATCATAATCTTTTCTTGTTCTGATGTTTCTTTTCCAGGTTAAGAAAAGCTTGCCTGTGCTGTTCGTCAATTTCTGGGCAAGATCATTCTCTTTTAAAATCTCTAAATAAAGGAAAACTGGAATTTTTTTTATATAAATTGCTAACAGGAAGACATTATAAATCCTTTTGAATTCTTAGGTGAGAAAATGAACTTATCTGCCAGGGTGTTTTATATTACCTTATTCTCATACACTCTCTCTGCTAAATAAATATAGGTCAGACTTTCTTACTTTGTTTGACTAATTATTTTTTTTAATTTAATAAACTTTAAAATTGTTTTTAATTGATAAGTATAGTAAGAGAAAATATTTAAAATTTTTATCCAAAATACTATTATCCCCAGACCAATTTGTTTCAAGCTTATGGCTCATCTCAGTGAGGAGCAAGAATATTCAGACACTAGACCTAAAATATCAACTCAAAACCCAGCACTTAATTTATACATAATATTTAAGTAGAAACTCAAGTTTTTGGACATGAAAATGTCTTTTATTCCAGGTATATAACTTAAATATCTATATGGAACTAAACCAAATTCAGATCTACCCCAGATTAATAGCCTCATCATAGCCAAAGCCATAAAGGTAAAATTATAATTATCAATAAAGCAAGTCATACATAACATGACATTGCTTTTATATGCTTGTATTTACAAAATTGTAATACAGAGAGTGAACCAATAACTCAAACAAGCTCTTAATTGATTAAGTACGGTATTCTAGCTTCTCACTGAGGTTATCCATAAGCTCAAAACCAATTGGTCTGGGGATAAGAGTATTTCAGATAGAGATTTTGAATATTTTCTCTTACTACCCTTATCAATTAAGAGCTTGTTTGATCTAGTATGCTCTCTATATTACATTTATGAAAATACAAGCTTGTAAAAGCAATGTCACCTTATATATAACTTGCTTTATTGATAATTATTGATAATTTAAAATTGTTTATAATTATTTTGGATTAATATTTATCTCTGTGTTCTTTTCTCAATTGTCTGAACAATGTTAAAGATCTCTTTCTCTCCCTGGGTCTAGCTGGTAGCAATTGTCATCATTGTTAACTTTTGGATTACTATAAATTAAACTTTTTAGGTAGTTAATGTCCTAGTGGTATTCTCAGTGATTAAAAAAGATAGAAGTGACTGCTACAACACATATTAAAATTTTAGCACTACCAAAGAACTGAAAACCCACGTGAGATTTTGTTCAGACAGTTGAGGAATATTTTAAGGATAGTAAGGCAAGATTTAGTATTTGAGATTGGTTTGTGCTAGTTTATTAATTGTTGGAGCAGTTTGGAGTAAGGGGTTCATTTTTTTCAAATGAATAATTAAATAACAAATAAATAGTGTTTTTTTTTTTGGATTTATTTTTGAACATAAGAAACTGTTAAAAAAATAAATATTAAGAAGTTATATTTTTAAAAAAATTAAAAGAATTTTAAAACTGAAAATAAAAGTTAAGAAATGTAAAAATATTGGATTTGATCTTGCTTTGAAAATGGATCTCAATGAAAAATTGATAGGGGGTACTGTTGGAAGAAAGCCCTGTTTCTTTTAAAAATTCCCAAATAGTAGAAAAGGAAAAAGAAGTGGCTGAGATTCAGGAGGTGATGAAGATGATGATGGATATGATGAAAGCTGAGATGAGAGAAATACTACAAGAAAATAGAAAAATAAAACAAAGTCAGCAAGATATGATGAAAAAAATCAAAGTCAACAGGCAATGTTGGTGTTGTTCAAAGCTGAAATAATAAAGGAAATGAAAGGAATGAGACAAGAAGTAGTGGAAACAGTTGAAAAAAATCAGATGGCTGTAGAAACTATAGAAAAAGATCTGTCTAAAGAAAGTCAGGAAGTAGAAAAGGAAGTTGAGGTGGTAAAAGATATGAATGGATTAAAACAAAATAGTGTTAGAGCAGATAAGGTATAAATAAAGGTAGAAATTGGCAGAGATTGTATACAGATAAATAGGGTAGTGAGAAAATTAAAGAATGCATATGAAAATATAGAAGAAAGGTATAAATTAAAGACAGAAAATAATACAAAGAAGTCTCCATAAGAAGCTAAAAATAAGTTGATTAAAGCAACTATTTGTTTTGAACATGAATTTGATACAAAAAAAAATGATTAGGATAAAGATTAGGGAATATGATTTTGAAGCAGAAATAGAAGCTACTTATAGAACAGTAATTATTTAAAACATTCAAAAAGACTGTAGAAGATGGAGTTTTGCTCACAAAAGTGTCTTCAGATATACAAGATGGAAAATAAAACAGAACGTGAAAGAGACAAGACAAAAGATTATAAGTAAGGAAAAAACAAGAGGGAGAAAGTAACCTATGTCAGAGAACTAATTAAAAAATAAAAGAACCACCTGACAAAGGTTAAGGATTTAGATTTATAGTAATCAGATAGACTTTTTTTTAAAAAAATGTGTATATACATGATTATGAGAATGAGATAAAGTAAAGAGAATAAAATGTTTTTTATTATAAAATAGCTCACTACACAAAATGCAGGGCAAATATTCAGTTGGGTTTCTGAGCTTTTTTTAATGTTTAAAAGTTGTTTTTTTAAAAAAAAAAAAAAAAACAGCGAAATGTTTTATTTGGTTTTTTTCATGGTGTGATGCGACAGTTGTACCGGTTGCTTTATCCACTTCAAAAGTTCCATCACAATATTAAAACTAACATTTATATTTATGAAGTTTTTAAAAGAAAACTATTTAAAAGTTTTGCATGTTATAGGCACATACTCTTTTATATTTTAAAATGCTGTGATTTTACTTTTTCAATAGATTTTAGTTGAAAGTAATTTTTTTTTGACTCTTGTTTTTTTATTACAGTAATTAAAAGCAAGCAAAGTTTTTTTTTATTTTGTTTATTTTAATCTATTTTTAAAAGCTGAGACTTATTTTCTCATTTATTTATTTTAATTAATTTTGAATAAGATAACCTGGTCAGATGTTGTTTTTTTAATTAAGATTAAGTAAGAGATATAGATTTATCCTGGTCAAAAACTTTTAATTAAAGATTAGGTGGGAGATAACAATTCACATAAATAGCCCTGGGTTTTTGATGGAAATATTATTCTGCTTATTATTCTTATTTTGCTTCTTATTATTATTCAGCTTCTTATTGCGATTCTTATTCGGAGTGATTCTTATTTTTATGTTTGCTAACTGCTCAATATAAGCCAATCTTAAGCATCTTGGCTTGAAAGCATGAAGCTATAAATATATTTATATATTACTCACTGAGTCTTAATTTACAATAGTATTATGCGAAATATTAGATTTACTACACGTAATTTTCTAGATGTTAATATAAGTTATCAGCAACATGTGTAAATAATATTTTTGTATAAATCGCATATTGTTGTTAAATTAGTAATAAATTGAAAGGTTGCCCATCTCTTGTATGCACTTACTGTTGCTTCTCAGACAGCCAATTGGATGTTAAGACAGCAGTCTGATGAGCGATCAAGCCTCAACACATGACAGAGTTTTTGATAAGAAAAGGATGGTCCCACCCTTCTCTCTACTTAAGTTTATATATATATATATATATATATATAAGCCAGTCTTAAGCATCTTGGCTTAAAAGTATGAAGCTATAAATAAAAGTGTGAAGCTATAAATATATTCATATATTACTCACTGAGTCTTAATGTATGATAGTACAGTGTGAAATCTTAGATTTACTATGCTGTAATTTTCTAGATGTTAATATAAGTTATCAGCAATGTATGTAAATAATATTTTTGTATAAATTGCATATTGTTTTTAAATTGAAAAATTAATTGAGAAGTTGCCAGTCTTTTGCATGGACTTACTGTGGCTTCTCAGACAGCCATTCAGATGATAAGACAGCAGTCCAAAGAGAGATCAAGCCTCAACATATAACAAAGTTTTTGATCAGAAAAAGATGGTCACACCCTTCTCTCTACTTAACTTTTTATATTTATAAGCCAGTCTTAAGCATCTTGGCTTGAACATCTGATTTGCTATCAGAAAAGCAATAGTAAGCACATGCAAGAAACATCTCAATTTATTACTAATTTAACAACAATATGTGATTTATACAAAAATATTATTTACATACATTGCTGATAACTTATATTAACATCTAAAAAATTACAGCATAGTAAATCTAAGATTTTGTGCTATACTATCGTAAATTAAGACTCAGTGAGTAATATATGAATGTATTTATAGTTTTATGCTTTCAAGCCAAGATGCTTAAGACTGGCTTATATATATATATAAAGTTAAGTAGAAAGAAGGGTGGGACCATCCCTTTTCTTATCAAAGATTGTCATGTGTTGAGGCTTGATCACTCTTCAGACTGCTCTCTTAACATCTGATTGGTTGTCTGAGAAGTGGATGTGAAAGACTGGAAACCTCTCAATTTATTACTAATTGCTCAATATGGATTTCCAAAGTTGAATTTCTGCAGACTGTTAATAGTATTTACTATTTGCCATATCAAAAATACATTGCCATGAGAAATATTAACAATATGCAGTGCTAAATCAACCCAAAGATGAACCACAGAGTCCCATAATTGTGTTTTTAAGAACATGACCTAAAAGCCTTGTCCATAACTGGTCTAAAGATTGCCTTTAGATTCCATATATATAAATGTAAATCAAAACTATTGTAAGAAATCCTATACAGACTCAAACTTTGCCTATTCTGCTGAAAATCAGCCAGGCAATACATTATGCCTCAAGGTAAACAAATGTTTTTTATATCATAACTAGGGCTTAAATCTCTATGTTAAAGTCTCACTTTAATCTAAAAAGAAACCTATCTCTATAATAAGATGCTACATACTCTTTTAAATATAACTATTTTATTATTGGAGTCTTAGTTTTAAGATTTCATATTTTTAATTTATTTATCCAAGAATGTATTGTGAGTTTATATTTTATATGCTTAGTGCTTTTTCTCTTTTTATATTACTAACTTTTTATAAATGCTTGGCAGATATTAATAATTTTCATTTAACTCACCTGTCACTTTTTCATTATAATTAATTTAGATAAGCTTGTTTTGCATTTCCTACAGACTGTAAATTTTTTGGCTAGTGATTTATTGAGTGTGTTGTTCTGTTTTTCCTAAATTGTGGAGATTCTGTTTATTTCTATTTTAGATTACATAAAATCATAATCTTTTTTTTTGTTTTCTTGATGGAATCAACCTTGACAGCCTTAAATGTGACTATTCATGGGTGTTTGCAGTCATTTGATATTCTTATGTCTGTTGTTTTTTTTTTCTGGATTAATGAAACCTCACCTGCACTGTTCATCAACTTCTGTACAAAATCGTTCTCTTTTGAAATCTCTAAATGAAGGAAAACTGGAATTTATTTATATAAATCACTAGAAGGAAAACATTATAAATCTTTTTAATTTTTAAGTGAGAAAACAATCTTATTTTCCAGGGTGTTCAATGTTACCTTACTCCCGTACACTCTCTAATAAATCTGCTGGAGAAATCTAGGTCAAACTTTCATATTTTGTTTGACTAAATTTTTTTTAATTTACTAAACTTTAAAAGTGTTTATAATTATTTTGGGCTAACATTTGTCTCTGTGTTTTTTTCTCAATTGCCTGAACAATGTTAAAGATCTCTTTCTCTCCCTGGGTCTAGATGGTAGCATTTATCATCATCATTACCTTTTGGATCAGCATGTAAATTAAATTTTCTAGGTAGTTAGTGGTCTAGTGGCACCCTCAGTGATCAAAAAAGATAGAAGTGACTGGTACAATATATATATATATATATGTGTGTGTGTGTATATATATATATATATATATATATATGTGTGTGTGTGTGTGTGTGTGTGTGTGTGTGTGTGTAATATAAAGAGCATGCTAGTAACTCTAGACAAGCTTTTTTATGATAAATGCTGCAAAAGAAAGCATCCAAATGATCTTTATTTAGGATTGTCCTCATCCCCAGACTATTTTCAAGCTATGGACACTAGATTCAAATAACCAATTCAAGTTAAGCATTTATCTAAAAGTTAATTCTTAAGAAGAGCTAAAACTTTTAGATCTCTACAAATCTTTAAATTCATCTCTCTAACTGAAATAATTATATGGATCTGAACTTAATTCATATACACCATATATTAATGGGCTTAGTAATTTAATTTAGTCAAAGCCCCCAACAGCAAAACAATAATACTAATAAAATCAAGTCATATGTCACATGACCTATATAACTAGCATTTACAAATATGTAATATAAAGAGTATGCTAATAGCTCTAAACAAGCATGTTTTTTAAGATAAATACTACAAGAGAAAGCATTCAAATCTTCATTATCTTGGATTGTCCACATCCCCAGATTGGTTTTGAGCTATGGCTCTCTTCAGTGAGGAACTAGGACACCAGATTCAAACAACCAATTCAAGTATTAATATATTAAACTGTATTTTTATATGCTTATTACTCCGATTAAACCTATGGTTTCATATATTGTAATTATTATATGTGCATGTTTTAAGAAAATGCAATGTCTAGAGAATTGATGGTGCATTAAATATAAATGTTTCAGATTCTTAATCTATTATATTTAAACAAAAAATATAATACAGAATCAAAAATATAAGTTTAAAAATGCATATAAAATTAATTTTACTTACTATATTATAAATGTAAATTTTAAAGTTTGTTCTAGTAGCAATCTTTACAAAACATATACACTATACAAAAATCTAATAATCTTTGTTGTTATATTAATATAGTTAATATATATATATATTATAATGGGATTTGCCATTTTCCATATATATATTATGCTTATATGTAGTCTTGTATGATTGCGTGTATGTATATTGTGCCCTTATCTATAGGTCATAATAAGGTAGAATGGTCAATTGCTAAAAAAATTTAAATTTTAAAATATGTTTGTGTAATATATTGATAATTGTATGATCGATTAGATTTTATAGTACAATTTAAGGCTGAAGAATACCTGGTATGTAAAAGTGTAATGGATTATTTAAAAAACAGTTAAATAAAGCTTAATTATATCCTTGCTTATGGTTGTAAAAGCTGGCCATGTAAAATAGTACAGCTATAAATAGTTAAAAGTATATTAACAATTCAATTGTAATGTTTTAAAACTAATAAATTAAATAAACGCTATATGTAATATTATAATTATAATTAATATTCTAATTTAATCTAATATATTTTAAGATAAACTTTAGGATGGTGAGAATTATATTTAGTTCTACATTTTTTAAATTATTTTCCAAATTTTTATAAAATATATCAGTTTTGGTAATTTAGACCGAAACGAAAATTAAAAAAAAAAAATCATCTGATAAAGTTAGTAATCATGTGACTGTATATTATATACCTTCACACACATGCTTGTTAGAATATAATAATAAAGTTTGTGAATTATAAAACTAAATATAATTGCTATCTATCATTAAAGTAAAAGTTGAAATATTGAATGTTATTTTAATAATTGTTTTAAAATTTAAATGATTTTGATAAAACTATAATTGAGTTTAAAAATACTATTCTAAGTAATATTTTAAAACATGACATCATAAATTCTTTATTTTAAAAAGTTTAATCTATTATAAAACTAAAAATGTGTAAATTTGTTCGCGCTAAAAAAAGTCATTAACCAATCAACGGAGGTATTTTAGCAGATGAAAAATAGGAATTAGACGGAGTGGGAGAAGGAATGGGTAAGTAAAGGAAGGAGGAACATATTTTTTAGCTGTATAAGATCGTAAGCTAGAAAAGTGTTATAATTTTAAAAATTTTTGTATTTATTTTAAAAGTTTTGTTTTAAAATATAATATTTTGAACTGCCTTTAAATGGAAGGCTAATTTAAAAGATTTCTTGCCAGGATTTTTTATTCAAGTTTAGCCAAAACCTTGCAGTAAAATGGAAATACTACAGAAAAAAGTGCCTAAAAGTATTGATAAAGTAAAAATAAATGTAAAGTGCCTTGAATACAGTTTATTTGTGATCAACCAGAAAATCATTAGAACTCAGATAAATATAATTTGGACATTATACAGAAAACTTAAAAGAAAAGTTATTTGCCATCAGAAAAAATTATGACGCACAATTTTAAAAGGCTACTCCGAAGTTTTTTTTATTCTTCTCTATGGAAAAATTAAGATGTGTATATCATAAAGAAAAAATTATGAAAAAGTTATAATGGAGAAAGAATGTTTATCTTTTTAAAGGAAACATTACAAAGTATATAGTACCAGAATTTTAAAAGAAGGAAAAAAGTTACAGAATAATAATATGAAAGAGCTATTGTGTTTTTATGAAAAAGGAACAGAAAAACTTTCTCTAAGAAGAATTAAAAAATATTATAAAGTGTTCATTAGAGAAATGATTAATAAAGATAAAGATTTGGAAACTATAAATCTAATTTACTTAAAGAAATGAATCCATGAAAACAGAAAGTTTTATTGAATATTTAAATCAAAGTACTGAGAAGATGCATCGTAAAAGTCGCGCAGGAGAAAATATTAGCAAGAAATATTAGAAGAGAATATTTAGAAGTTTTCTTTATGGGATTAACTAATATCATAATTAATAATTGTATTAAATATTATAAAAACCAAGGATTATCATTTATGAATATTTATTGAACGAAGTAATATTTGTTTTACCTTAAAATTGAACAAGCAGGGAGAGGAACATTAAGTGAATGGAAAAGAAATGATAAACAATTTTTTTTTGGCTTAGTATGAAGGGTTTTTCAGGAAAATTTGATGAAGGAGTACAGTAAATATAGTTTGAATATTTTTTACTAATTTATTTTAAAATATAAAATGTTATGTGAGATTAGGGAAAACATAAAACATAAATTTATTAATATTAAAATTTAAATATAATAACTTGATAAAATTGTAGAAATAGTGTTTAAAATAAAGTGTATGGATGTGAATCTTATATCTACAAGGATCAAATGGATGGTGAAGCCTACGGAATGCGATCGAGGAGATAAAGGTCGTTTGGTAATTTTAATAGTTATTTATAATGCATAATGTTTTTTTTTTAGATCATCTATTGACCTAAGAATGAAGCGTGAAAGTCTTAATTATATGTACACATTTTATGCAACATTTTAACATATAATGAGATAGGAGTAATTCGGAATATGCATGCAACAATTTATTTAAAGTATATTATAAATATAATTTAACAGAACAATTGTGTGATTCTTTTGAACTTTCATGTGATAAAGTATTCAGATATTTAAATAGTTTGTATATGATTAAATATACGGAGGAAAGTAGTAAAAAGATTTTCTTATAGAACAGTGGAATAGTTTTAAAATATCAATGAATTTTATTATTGTTAGTAATGCAGATATGTATTGGTCGATGTACAGTATAGAAAAAATCTTGAGAAATAAGATCGGATAGTGACTTGGAAGTACTAGTGGAGAGGAAACCAAGATGATGTGTTTTTTTTTAAGAAATAGGAAAATATAAGGGATTTGGATCATATTTAGTTTTGTGTGGTTTAGTATAGTTAACTAAGTCCTATGACTGAACACATATGGTTTGGACAGTGTTTGCATATCTTTAAACTTTTGATGTTAGAATAAAGCTGAAGAAATAGCTTTAGCATCCTTCCTATGATAGAGGTTGGTAGACAGGTAAAGGTCACTCCTCTATAGTGTCTTTTAATTCACTGTGTTATGATTGTCAAGGTATATGACGAGTAATATTCTAGTTGTATTTTGATCCTATGCATCTATCTTCGCTATCCTTATTTCGTGAATCTGCATCGGTCAGAAAGATATTTTCAAAGAAATAATGAATAAAATAGAACTGAAGATATGTTATCGTTTGTGTAAGAATAGTTTATTTGCTTGAATGTATAGAATTGTGTAACTTTAAAATTGAAAGTCCAAAATATCATAAAGAGAGAAAGAATCATATAATACATTGTAAAATTAATTCAGAAATGAATATAAGATTTTGAAAAGAAATCTAAACCAAGTATTTTAAAAGTGATAATAAAATTTGAATTTTTTTTTTTAAATATTAATGTTGGAGGGAATGAGTATTGCATATTTATCAAGAGAAAATTCAATAAGGTATAATAAACATATACTTGTGCATGGTATATTAATAGTTATAATTATATCATCCGAAGTAAGGCTTAAATGAGAATATTAGGATTAATAAACATCGGATAATGAACAATAAAACCTAATACAGAATGTAGAATAGTGTTTTGACTTTGTAAGATTCCATACAACCAATATGAAAATAAAAATTTCTTATTTTTGTAGAATTTTATTACGAATGTAAATTTTTGTAAAAAATATAATTTTAATAATATTAGGGATGAAAAGTGTTTGTGATAATCATATAAGAAATGCATTTTGTAATAAGCTAACCATAATAATAAATCAAGTAATAATACTGTATTTTCTTAAATGTTAAAAAAAAAATAAGATTTAACTAGGAAAAGTAAATAATATTTTGATTTCATTTTATAAACTAATAAACTAAGTTGAGATATGAGAGTAAGGGATATCCAATGTATATAGTGTAAAAATATTGTTAATTTATTTATGTTGTTAATAAACTTTGTTTTAAATTTGTTTTAAAGTTTTTGTGTCCGAGTTGTTATTTCTCCACATGGATGCATGAAATCACGATACATTTATAATTGAAACAGACATATAAATTTTGCACAAAAGGTAAACATAAAAGTGTTATAAGAATTTTGAGAATTTATTGGTATGTTAAAATTAAAAGATCATAATTTTATATTATTTATTGGTCATAAGTCGGTTGCCACAATATTACATTAAATTATATGCTAATGTTGCCACATGTATTCTGTTGTCAGATTATTAAAATACTACCACGTACGTATTTATTTATTTCATTTAGGAAGAAATAAGATTATATTATATTATTATTGTTATTATTATTTTTATTATTATTAGTTGCTGTGTAGTAGATTATGACATAAAATTCCCTTTTCATATTTTACTACCGTAATTTTAAATCATTTAGAATACAATTTATGAACCTGAGATTTTATTTATTTTACTTCATTTTATTTAATTGAGCTAGATTCTTGTTATAAAGAAGATTAAGATATGATTATTAGTTTAATCGTAGTGAATAGAGCTCAGAAAGTCATAAGAATACTATGAGTTAGTTATTTGGTATAGTAAAAAGGGGGGATAGTATTGTTATGCCATTGAGGTAGTATCGTGTGGATAATGGCTCAATGTAGTCTATCTCGTTCCCTGTATTGTCACTCCATGTCTCATGAAAATAGTAAATATTTGTTAATTCATTTTAAAATGGAACCGTATTTGTATTTTAAAATTAGAGCTAGTAATCATTTTAATTAATGCTGAATATTTCATTTATTTATTTGTTAACTGAGCTAGAACCCATAATATTCATAATAAACAGTATATTTTGGGGTGAGAATGCATGGGGGGAGGTTAGAATATATAAC